>CAJNOI010000122.1:122920-140609 GCA_905250115.1 Adineta steineri
AATAAATCTTTAAATTTGATCATATGTTTTATTTCTGTAACATAGAAATGCACGGTTTTCATTCTTGAAGAAATATGAAAAATCGGTGATGATATAGATGAATTTTGTTTTGTTACTGTTTCCTTTTGCTATTAAGGGTGTGGATGTGGATACTGTATTCACCTAGCACACACACCCACACCTATCTTTTGCTCATATTCAATTATTTTATAAGATAAATAGTTTTCAAGTTAGTTAACAATGTTTTGTATATAATGAACAGTGTGAGTATGCACCCATGAGCAAAGATGTGGAAAGTATAGTCATCTTTCATCCACGTCTTCACCCATCAATTTGAATGAGAGCTGTTCATTGTAACTGACAACCCGTCATTGTCGGATGGATTGCAAGAAATATCCATTTTTAGAGTTTTGCTTTTTTATATATTGAATTTCAAGTTGAATTAATGCATCGTTTTCATGTCTGTTAGAAAAATACATCGTATCGCGATGAACGGTTCTACTTTTATATATCTGATGGCTTTTTATTCTAAAAAAAATCAAAATATCTAAAGAAGGAATCTTTTCTCATAGATGCTTATTGAGCATAAAGAAACAAAGAATGTAATAAAAAGTGAGTTCTGACAAAGCAGATTATTTAATAGAGTCAAATAAAAAAAGACATCAAACTAATCATGACTTATTCATTGACGTCTATCATCTATTGACGATGATAGTTGATATCTTATTTTCAGTTAAAGCACGTCTGATGATTAAAGTAGATTTTGATCAATTCTCTCCTTTCTCTATTTATCACGTTCATCTTTATTAAAATCAAAGATTTTTATATAAAATCAAAAAAAAAAGAAAAGAGTCATGTCGAATTTAAATTCCATCCTGTGTTTTCGAATTTCAAAAAGAATGAAATTCAATGAAAAATATAGAATTAAGTCATCAATTTTATTCATTACTCCGATCTCAAATCAATTTGTTATCTTACCTACGACAAACGACACCTTCTCTAGAACACTATTTTTTCTCTTTCTCTTATACCAGAAGAAATGAGTGAGAAAAAAAGAGAGAGATATATAACTAGAGAGTAAATCTGCAGTCAGTGTCATTTTCTTTTCATCGAAGACAAAGAAGAAGATTATTTTATCAGTTAACTAATTTATCAAAACAAATCTTGTTAAATGATGTGGAATATCTACATATTTATCATTATTCTTTTGTTCATTCTCAACGATGAAACATCAGGTAAATACTTTTACTTATCATATACTGAGGATCAGCTATTGCACAAAAATGACACTTTTCGTTAGAGTCTTAGTTGAACAAAAGAGAGTGAAATAAATAATAGATTATAGAATGTGACAGATTTTTCTATCATATATTCAAAAGTGATGGTACCGATCGCATGCTGCGGCTATGCGAGACTTTTTTGTGGTTTGAAGGATGAGTGTAGTTTAAGTTTAAAAGTATAAGTTGGAATACTGATTGATACTATTGTAGCTTTCTGAGTTTGTATCGATTCATAGTTTTAAAATGATTGAAAACCTGAACACTACTGGAATCTTCTCTCGATATCAAATTTATTTGTACATTTTGAGATAAGAATTAGACATAATAGAAAAGAAAGAGATTTGTTTTATCATATCACATTATAACATATGAAAAAGTCAATTAATTGACTTTTCCAGATAAAATCAAAATCAAAAAAAGAAAAGATGAACAAGTTAATGTAGATGAAAACAAAGTTTTGTGAAATTATTTGACTGTTTTGGTTTGAGATAAGATGTAGATCCATTTATCCCATACAGATCACCATCTCCATTATATTAAAAAATAATATGACTATGATAAAATAATTATATTGTGTTTGATGTATTCAGAGAATTGTATGTATAAAAATGGAAGTGAGAGGTATAAAGTCAGTTGATCATTCAATTCTGTATTGATATTTTTTATTTTTCAGAAAATAAAAAGGATTTAAAACTTTTCAACTATACAAAAGGAAAGAACCTTTTTTTGGAACATATGAAATTATCTCGTAGAAATGAATTTGATTGTTCAATAAAATGATGAATATTCTTCATCGACACTTTCGAGACAGGATTACTTATGAGAAAATATTAACTTTTCAGCTATAGAAATGAATATGTCTACTAGAAATAAAGAGTACAAATCATATGATCATGTAGAACTACTTTGCCAGTGTAAATTCATGATTGACACTATCATTTTTATCAGTAGACTATCATAAAAGAATGCTCCCAAGTAAGACAACATTTGAATCAGAGATCAGATATATAGAAGTGTTTCTCATGTTTAAAAGAAATCGATAATTACTGGAGTTTTTCTCAAAATATTCAATTTGAAATAATAAGAGAATAAGTTTGATTAAATTTAATTGTTATTTGACAAAAAAGTTAAAGGAAATTGATTTTGTTCAGCATAAGTTTCATTCAGATCGATTTCATATTGGTTTTGTTTAATCTGATGAGAATTTCAAAAGAAATAAAAATATACTATCGATAAGAAAAAAAAGAATATTTTCATTTGATTTTTATCTCAAAATATTTTTCTTAAATCATTTCTTCGGGTAATTATTCAGTTAAGCATTACCAAGAGAATTTTCTCCTCTCTTTCATATATAAGATTCAGTTGAAATGATTTAACATCAATAAATTCACAATGTTTTTCATATGAAAATGAAAATTGATTGTAAATTTCAAAGGCATTTTATTTAGATCTCAATCAATTTCAATAAACTTATTTTCATTTTAAACAATTCTTTTTTTCTCCTCCTAATTCATTTTTATTAAACAAATAAAAAAAATCATTTGATTATTTCTTTGTCTTCAATGATAATCATATCTTTTCAAAGATTGAACATAATTATTTTTCTTTTATAACAAAAAAATCAATAAATAAAGTTGACCTGTTCCGATGGATTCAGCCGTCTTTTAATTCTTATTTACAAATCATCCGAGAAAATAGAACAACAATCATAGAAATGTTTTCAAAATTAATCTCAATGAATTTTTCCAAGAGAAAACATAAATTAACAATTTCGTTTCGTTTTAAGTTCTTCTCTAATATTCTTTCTATTTTTCTCGTTTTAGCTCTTTCATTAAATCAACCAAAGTTTCCTCTAGCACCCATTTGGGATTCTAATGGAATTACAATTGCTGATGGATCGATTGTTGGTCAATTTCCTTACGCCATTTTTGTGAACACAAACAACACAATCTATGTCGCCAATAAAGAAAATAACACCATTGTGGTGTGGAATGAAGAGAGTGTTAATCCAACAAAGATCATACACGGTAATTTTACACGACCCAGCTCTCTTTTCGTGACATCAAATGGTGATATTTATATTGATGATGGTGAGAAGAATGGTCGAGTACAGAGATGGAGTGCAGATACATATATCTTTGTTACAGTGATGAATGTCAACTTATCGTGTTGGGGTTTGTTTGTTGATATTAACGATACTCTTTATTGTTCAATGTATAATCATCATCAAGTAGTGAAAAGATCGTTGAATGAATTTGTAATGACTTCAAATCGTGTTGCTGCTGGAACAGGTATTGGAGGATCATCCTCAAATCAACTCAATACTCCTGTTGGAATTTTTGTCGATATGAATTTGGATTTATATGTGGCAGATTATGGAAATGATCGAGTTCAGTTATTTCAGTCGGGAGAATCGAATGGCATCACAGTAGCTGGAAGTACATCACGAAATCCAACAATTACACTTAACCATCCGACTGGAATTATATTAGATGCTGACAAATATTTATTTATTGCGGATTTTAGCAATCATCGCATTGTTGGTTCAGGCTTGAATGGTTTTCGATGTTTAGTTGGATGTTATGGAGGGGGGTCACAATCCAATCAATTAATATTACCAATTAGTTTTAGTTTTGGTTGTTCTGGAAACATGTTTGTTACTGATTCAGGAAATTCTCGAATTCAAAAATTTTTCCTGATGAAAGATTCTTTTGGTAAGTTGAAGAAAAGTTGAATGAAATGAAGCGATGTGAATAGATAAGTGATAGAAGTTAATGAAGATATTTCAATAGAAAAAACAAAAGAAAACCAAAATGGTCGAGAAAGATTAATTAAAACAATGTGTCTAGGGGGAAATGAAATGTTCAGATTAGACAGAGCTATGTATCAGTTGTATAGGACAAACAATCTTGGCGTTTTTGTTGAAAATAAAGAACAGAGAAAGAAAAAGTTCTGTTTTTGATGGAGTCGTAGAAAGGGCTTTCATGCTTCATTTTATGTATCTGAAAGAATATTTCATTAAATGAAACAGTTTTTATCGAAAGAAAATCTCTTTAAATCTTTGTCGATATAGCTTTGATATAAATTATTCTATGATTTCAGTTCATATTTCATATTTCGCTATGTTTCATTCAAGAAAAATAGGAGAAATAAAATATTACATTTCTAACAACTAATTTTTCTTCTTTTTTGTGTAAAATGAACTTATTATCATTGTTTATCTTTGAAAGAGATAAATCTTCAATATGAAATATTACAAAAAATGATTTTTCTCATAAAGAAATGTTTGACTGATGATTTGTTCTTTTGATAGTTGTCATAATATTTAATTGCAGAGAGTAGTACTGAATAGTTGAAGGTAATCGATAATGTGATATATGTTATTATTATTTATATAATTATAAACAAAGAGTATTTTCTATAAAACACAAAAGTTGTTTATTTGATAAAATAAATCAAATCTCTTGATCTGATTTTGAATAAAAATATTTCTTTGTTTAATCAAATTTATTTATTTAAAATAATCAATAAGAAAAACTAATTTTCAATCAAATCTATTCGAAATTGTTCTAAAATGAAAATTTAACATTTTTAAAGTTTAATGAGAAAAAGGTTTTCTGATTGATAAAAGATTTGTTAGTTTTATAAATATTTAAATTTACTTTTTCTTGGAGATGTTTCGTTAATGATTGATTTCATTTCAAGAGAATTACTTATTCTTTTCACATGAAAATAAACATTCTCTTATTTTGTTCTTTATTTCATAGGAAAAACATTGGAATTTATAAAATGCTATCATGATTACAAAGAAAAATTTGTTTTATTTATATTGAACAAAGACGAAATATTGTGATCTTTGATGAATTTTTGAAAATTTCTTGAGATAAAAAGTCTTCGAACGAGAATGTGCATGAAGAATGTCTATACAGCGATAAGAATACTTTTTGCGGATCATAATAAATCGTATTTTTTCTCATTTTTCTTTTCCTTTCCATTCAGTATCAATATGATGTGTAGTAACATTATTTTTTTATTTCTTAATGAAATTTACTAAGATAGATCGAGTTATAATCCCAATAATATAGACAACTGAGATAACATTAAGATGTTTATCATTTCCCTTTGATTTCTTCTTTAAATTAACTTGAAATGTTTATCAGAAAAAAGTTTGAGAAACCTTGTGTAAACGTTTAAATAAAGATTTCAGAAAAAAGACCTACAATAACATATCTGCAGAATTATTTAAAAAAGCTGTTAGCGCAATCCCTAACGGGATTAAAAATGTGAAACACGATCTAACTCTGATTCTACCTTCAAGAGGATAGTTTAATTGTATCATTATGAAGCGACTCTTCTCTTATCCTGTAGCATAAAGGTATAGAAATATCAGAATGAAATAATTTTCATATATTGAAGTCATTTGATTATTATTTCAAGAGTTGATACAAAATTTAATAGGAAAATCGATTAATATAAAAAAATACTCACATATCTACCTTTCCTAAATAGTATGAGTTCAATAGTTTGATTTTATTCTCCAACGCAATGTTCATATCTATGACAGTTATAGTCTTGGCAAAGTCACGAGAACATCTGTCATTCACGGTTCGTGATGCTACGTTAGTTACCTATATGAAGACCTTGTTAAGGTCTGATGAATCACTAAATCCTAAACTAGAGATTAAGTTGGTTGTTCTAGTCTAATTGTCTCAGGACATCTGCCCGGATAGCAGAAGGTGTGGATTCGAGTCTCGCGAAGATCATCTTTTCCCTCATTTTGTCTTTCTATTGTGTTCTTTCGCTGATGTCCCTTTTATGGCTCTGATATGGCCCTGACAGGCATATGGTACCCTATTCGTTCTGTCTGTAACGAGGTTAAAAGAACATGCGTCGGTCACGTCTGTGATCAGGTCAAAAGAACATATGTCGGTCACATTTCTGACAGCCTATAATACTATGTCGTTCGCCGCCTTTGATGTTCGGTCGGTCACGTCTGTGATTTTTGTCGATCACGTCTGTGGTGGGGGGAAGGGGGGGGCGGGGGGAGTGGGTGCACATTTTTGCCCTTAAACACTTCAACACTCTCTTTTAGATCGTGTTTCACAAAAAACAGTTAATAATTAAAATTCAGTAAAGAAAGACAAATGAAGCGTTCAAAATTGCAAAGAAAGAAATTTAATTGATAAAAATTTCTTCTTCTCTGTTGATTATTTTTCTTTAGATAAATAATTTCTTTTCTCCCACTATTTTCTTTGATATAATTTATTTAAATCTTCCACAAGATTTTTCAACAAAAAGTAAGAAGAAAATTTTTAATCTAAGATGATCGACATCGATATTTAAGCAAAAATATTTTAACAATACCACAGTTTATATTTCATATAAAAACTAATATAAATCATTCCTAAAATCAATCTTAACAAACATTTCTAAATGTCTTTTTCATCAAAAATTTCTTTCAAGAAATTTTATTTCTCTTCTACAAATATATAAATTAACATTTTCATTTCGTTTACAGTTCTCCTCTAATATTCTATTTTTCTTGTTTTTAGCTCTTTCATTCAATCAACCGAAGTTTTGCGCAACTGCCGCTTGGAATTCCAATGGAATTACTTTTGCTAATGAATCGATTCTTGGTGAAATTCCTAACACCATTTTTGTGAGCATAAACAATACAATCTATGCCGCTAATCGAGAAAATAGCACAGTTCTAATGTGGGATAAAGAGAGTGACAATCTAACAAACATCATTCAAGGTAATTTTACAGATCCTCGATCTCTCTTCGTGACATTAAATGGGGATATTTATATTAATAATGGTGGCCAGAATAGAGGGGTACAGAAATGGATCGTAGAATCAAAGACTTTTGTCACAGTGATGAATGTTAACTCATCATGTTTTGGTTTGTTTGTTGATATTAACGATACTCTTTATTGTTCAATGTCTGTTCATGATCAAGTAGTGAAAAGATCATTAAATAATTCTGTAATGACTTCAAATCGTGTTGCTGCTGGAACAGGTATTGGAGGATCAGCCTCGAATCAACTCAATACTCCTGTTGGAATTTTTGTCGAGGTGAATTTGGATTTATATGTGGCAGATTCTTCGAATAATCGAGTTCAGTTATTTCAGTCGGGAGAATCGAATGGCATCACAGTAGCTGGAAGTACATCACGAAATCCAACAATTACACTTAACCATCCGACTGGAATTATATTAGATGCTGACAAATATTTATTCATTGTGGAGCAAGACAGTGGTCGCATTGTTGGTTCAAGCTTGAATGGTTTTCGATGCTTAGTTGGATGTAATGAAGTTGGTTCACAATCCAATCAGTTGGCTCTCCCATATAGTTTGAGTTTCGATCGTTCTGGAAACATGTTTGTTCCTGATACATTTAATAATCGAATTCAAAAATTTCAATATGTCGAAGAATCATGTGGTAAGTTTAGAATGATCGAGTACAGTCTATAATAACATTCCGATTAATATTTATTCAGAGAATTAAAAAGAAAAACTATCATAGGAGATGAAGATAAAAATGAAACTCCTGATGGATTTCGTACTGGGTTATTGAATAGTTAAATTCAAATTTCAAGTTTTATCCTAATATACTATTGTTATAAAATGAAAACCTTGCTTATTCATAATTCTCTACAAAAGTCAATCTTGAACATTATCGTCATCTTAATTTCATGATACAAATGGAAGTTAGAATGTGTATGTATTGAGCAAAAAAGTCAGAGAAGAATGCAGCTCTTTTTGTTGAACTTTCTTTATCGAACTAAAAACACTTCGAAGTAAATATCGATGTAAAGGAAAAACATTTTGCGTCGAAATTTATTTTTCACAACAGAAAAAAGTTTCACAAATTGCTTTGAAATCAACAAAAAGTCTTTTTTGCATAGTTGTTCAATGTGCTTTCAAATTGGTAGATAAAAAATATCTGTTAGAGAGAAATGACCCTATACTTGATTGTTAACCATAGCTCGTGGCACAATCATAGAGACTCAGAATGTCATCTTTACTTTGCAAATGAGAAAACGATTATGGTATATTTGCGGTCATGATTTTGATTGGCGAACGAGAATAAAACCAGGTTTATCACAAAGATGTGAGCTTTACATGTAGATAGAGGTGTAAGCCGTGCGCCTGAGCCGCCGCCAGCTGGCAACTTTAGAATATCACAGCCGCGCCGCCGATGATCCTACTGGCTTACACCTCTACATGTAGATCAGTGTCTTTATAGAAAAATGCTAACAACGAGAAGAAGAAAAAGGTTCCATCGTTATTTGATTATTCAAGACACACTTTATTAGAATAGAAAATAATAAAATAGTCGCTTCTGTAATACTTTAACACTTAATTGACTGTCAGAATATTTCGATCTGAAAAAATTGAATGTGACTTCTAAAGAACATTTTCATGATGGTATCATACTACACTCGTATATTGATTCAAAATTGATGAAATGGTTTCATCAGATAGTTTGTTGTTATGTTTAGGGATATTGATGAAAAAACTAATGCTCTACATTGTAATTATAAAAAGGAATAGTTTGAGGATAAACATGACAATGAAGAAATCATCAGTTTGAAAGTCTATGACCTATTAGACTCTCTTAGTTCGGAACGATATGAAGTTTTTATATATGAATTTTTTTGATATTTTTTCTATTCTAATTATTACAACGTCTCATGAAAAGGACATGCGGATTTAGAGGGTTAACATTGATACTTATTGCATGGGTACTAAGTAAATATTTTATTTCATGTTTTTTTCCATTTCTTTATTAAAAACATCATTCTATAATCATCAACTAAATTGGTACTAGTAAACATAGAGTGAAAATCAAACTAAGAATATGTACGACCATATCTGTTTCTTTCTTCTAAATACAAATATTTATTCATTTATTTTCCATCCAATAGGTAATTCATCAGTTATAAAATCAGTGTATTCATTAGCACTGACAACGAACAGTTCATCTTATTTCCAAGAATGTTCAGAGTTACGTTCATATTATGAAGCGATACAAATTAGCGTCACTATAACTGGATATTATACTTTTTTAATCAACAGCGAGATGAAAGCCACGTACGGTTACATATATACAAATAATTTTAATGTATTTAACTGGTTAGAAAACAGGCTCATTTATGATGGAGATAGTAATAATGCAGGCCAGTTTCGACTCACAGCTCTTCTTCAAACCAACATAATACATGTTGTTGTTATAACAACATCTTCTCCAAATATTACAGGAAACGTTTCAATTCAAGTATCGGGCCCCAATTATATCGATTTCCGTCGTATTTGTGAGTATTTATAGTATTTCAATGGACATTCAGCGGTAAATATTCATAACCGTTAAAAAATATAGATAAACTTAATCTAAAAAATAATATGCAGATATTTCTATACGATGAAGATTAAGATTTATAACATTTCCAGTCACTTTCGGTAAATGTATCTGAAGAGAAAGTAATATTTCGAATTGTTTACACTTGTTTTCATATGATACAAAACTGAATCGTTTGTTTTTGTTAGTGAATGCTTCATCAGCTGTTCAAACAGTTTATACATCAACACTGACAACGAACAGTTCAACGTATTTACGTAGTTGTTCAGGTGCAAGCTCTTACTATGAAGCGATACAAGTGAATGTTGTGACAAGTGGTCTTTACATTTTCTTCAGCAAAAGCAATATGGGCACATACGGTTCTATTTACGAAGATTATTTCAATCCATCCAATCCAGATGAAAACCATCTCTTAGACAAGGAGCACAGCTACTATTCATCCCCGTTGGCATTCAAAATTGCTCTTAAAACCAGTATCACATATATATTAGTTGTGACAACGCGGGATTCTAATATAACAGGTGCATTTTCGATCTTTGTATCCGGTCCAAATAAAGTTGATCTCAAGAATATTAGTAAGTGTTTGCACTATAACTCTTAAATGAATATCTGTCAACGTTAGCATGAGTATTTAGTTGCGTTTGGCATTCCATAAATAAAAACTTGTTTTGTAAGATGACATTTGTATCATAAGAAGAAAGTTTTAAATAAACAGCTACATTAAATCCATAACATAACAGAATTTTATAAATAGCATCCGAAGAATTTCTCTTGAATTTGGGTCTTTTGATGAATCTAAAAGACATCTTTACGTACTTTAAATTTTGAACTAATTACAGTAGTAGGATAATTAGTCTATAATTAAAAAATTTTTCTTATCTAAAACGTGAAGACATTATCCATTTTCGAAATAAAGAAATTGTTCCGAACTCATTCGTGACATATAAATTTTCGAGAGTTCGAGTACAGAAAAATGTTTATAGATTCTATTCTCACTCTCCATTTACGATTTAATTATTTCATTGAGAATGATATTATAAAGAGTTGTCTCTTCAGAAAGCTAGGCTGAGCTTCGACATGCCTTTCGATACTCAAGATGTATAAGAGACGACTTATGATGCTCAATTTGCTTTCTTACGTCTTGAAGATTCATCTTCCTCTCAATCAATCAAGATCTATCACGCGAACTCGGACTGTTATTTTTGTATTCATCACATAGGTTCTCCATCAGTCATCGAAATACCATATTCATCAACTGTAGAATCGAACTATTCATCAGAGTTGACTACGAGTAGTCAAACATATTCTCGAGATTGTCGAAAATCGAATTATTACTATCAAACTATACGAATGAATGTAGTGGAAACGGGATACTATGCTCTGACTAGTGATAGCAATATGGATACATTTGGTGATAGTAGTATGAATATGTTTGATGATATCAATATGGATACATTTGGTTATATCTACAAAGATGATTTTAATCCAATAAATCCGTTCGAGAATCGACTCCCACAGGACTATCGAGCATGTAGTCATTCAGATTTCAAGTTCATCGCTTATCTTCATACTGGCACTACATACATATTAGTGGTGACAACATCTTCTCCAAATATAGCAGGAAACTTTTCCATTCTGACATCTGGTCCAAATAATATTACTCTTGATCCTTACAGTAAGTATTTTGTATTATTTGTAAATCATTAACAGAGAATTACAACACACCACCACTGAACTCGATCTTCATTGTTGAATAATAAAAGATCTCAGAATGTCAAGTAGATCGTCGAATTCGATAGATTTATTATCCAAAAATAGTATTACATCCGAATTCCTCCTTTTGAAATCCAATAGCTTTCTTACAATCAGATAGAAAAAGAAATGTAGAAATGTAATCTCAACACAACATACCATGTATAGACAAATGACGTTGATAGGCTATTATTCCTCACAAATCTACGCCGACGTGGTTTTATTAAATTGAAAAGATTGATCTCATCCCTTTCTCTCTTTAGCTCAAATTCTGACCAGTTGTTTTATCGGTCAAAAATGTCAGTTCTACAAAAAAAGTATTGGTGTCACTCTCGATGATATTTTGCGTGACGAAATTCGACCGAATATGACATTGTCTGATCAAACAATATTGGTAAAAATTAATGCTGGTTCGACAATGATTATGCTTGTTGGAGGTTTAATCAATAGTATTTTGTCTCTAATAACATTTCAAAATAAAGATTTACGACAAGTTGGATGTGGTATCTATCTCTTGGCATCATCAATTACTTCTTTTCTTACACTCAGCATGTTTACAGTGAAGTTTTGGTTTGTTGTTCTCACTCAAATGGATCTATCGATTCGCCCTTCTGTTGTTCGAGGAGGTTGTGTATCGATCGAACCTCTTCTCAAGCTTTGTCTATATTTGGATGCTTGGCTCAATGCTTGTGTAGCTATTGAAAGAGCGATTCTCGTTTTCCGAGGAGTTAACTTCAATAAAAAAAACAGTCAACGGATTGCTCGATGGATAATTCTTATTTTACCATTCTGTATCATGGGTTCAATCATTCACGAACCTATACATCGAGAATTATATGAAATGAAGACAGAGACAAACAAAGTAGATACCGATAGATGGTGTTTAACTCGCTATTCTCCTTTTGTTCAACAATATAATACAATCATCCTATTTTTTCATCTTGTCGCTCCATGTATTATCAATCTTTGTTCTGCTTTATTCATTATATTTGGATCAGCCCGACAACGATCAACAGCTCGGACAAAACGAACTCTAAGAGAACATGTTTATAATCAATTTAATGAACACAAACAATTATTAATTAGTCCAATTATTCTTCTAATTCTGTCATTACCCCGTCTGATTATGTCAATGTTATCTGAATGTGTCAATCCATCTAACCATCGATTATTATTTATTTTTGGTTATTTTATTTCATTTACTCCATCAATGCTTATCTTTATTGTTTTTGTCCTTCCTTCAGCATTGTATAGAAAAACATTTCAAGAATCATTCAGACGATGGCGACGACTCATTCATCATTAATCAATGTTTCTTCATTATTTCAGAACTTTTCTAATTTCTCGAAATATTATTTCCTTCGATTTGACAATTGATTCCTAAATGTTCATCAAACAGAACATTCTTCATCTTTTATATAGACTATCGGATGATGAAAGACAAACTTGAGATGAAGACGAGGCTTTATTCTTCACCTTCACCCACGTTCATATTCACATATCTTCATTTTCAGCCTTGGTTTTGAACAATTGATGAAGATATTAAGACAAAATCACACAAGTTTTGACAGTGCTGTTTCTGAAAAAAAGCTCTCATATCAATTTTTCAGCTGCTTACTTAATAAAATTTTATGTCAGTGTGATTTTCAACTCTGAAAATATTATTTATAAGCTGGGTGTGGGTATTCTATTTCGCTTGAACTCTCATCCGGGTTTAGGACACTTGCTCGCCAGGGCATGGGTGTGGGCGTTGAAAGAATAGAATACTCACACCCACACCCACACCCACTCACACCCACACACTTATACATTATACATTTTGCGTAGTTGAGAAAAACTCAATGGTTGTCACAAGGTTTGCAAGAAAAATATTAAATAAGCGTTGAATAAATTACTACCATTTCAATTATAAAGAAATCTTTGCTTTCATTTATTTTGGATGTGATCGCGCCGGGTGTATATGTTCTCTTAAAGGACATCTACACTACTCCTCAACCAAATCCATATTTATAACCTTCCTCAAGTCTAAAAACAATTCAGCTTAACGAAACACTGATTGTCGTAAAAGTGAAGAAGATGGATGTGGTTATGAGTTTGTATATACATTTCGTTTTCACACTTACCAATGCGCATTCATCTAGTTTATTCATACCTACGTCAGCTCTAATTTTTTTCCAATTAAATCCATAACTATTTTACTATTGCTCATTGTTGCAAGGTATACATACATCTTACAAATTTGCGTCATCAAAATCAATTTTTAAGAGACAAGACTTGAGAACTATTGATTCAAACTCTTTTTATTATATAACTGAATTCATTTACTTTATTGATCAACTTTAGGATATTATTAATGATAGTTTTATTAAAGCATATATGAATAAATAGTTTTAATTTGAAAAAAAGAAATATATATGTTGCAAACTACAATAGAAAGTATTGTCATATTTATAATGTTGAATATAATTCTGCACTATTTAAATAAGTACCGCTGTTAGAAATACCACCAGCAATTAACACAGTTCCATTTATTAATGTAGATGCTGTATGATAAATACGTGTAGTAGTCATATTTCCTGCGATTGTCCAATTTCCCGTTGATGGATTATATAATTCAGCAAAACTATTACCATTGCATCCACCCGTAACTAATACATTTCCATTGGATAATACAGTTGCTGCGTGACCAAGTCGTGCACAATTCATGCTACCAGTAACTGTCCAAGTGCTTGATGATGGATCATATAATTCAGCAACTTTTAACGAACCACCATTATCTCCACCTGCAACTAATATTTTCCCATTTAATAATACGGATATTGTAGGCAACTGTCGGGCATAATTCATACTAGCTGTGTTTGTCCAAGTATTTGCTGATGGGTTATATATTTCAGCACTGGCTAAAGAAACACCATTGTATCCACCAGCAACAAAAACATTATTATTTGCTAAGACAGATGCGACATGAACAACACGTAAAGAATTCATCGAAGTAACAGTTGTCCAAGTACTTGTTAATGGATTATATAATTCAGCACTATTTAAAAAACCATTACCACTATCACCACCACTAACTAATACTTTTCCATTTGTTAATATGACTGCTATGTGAGCACCTCGTACATTATTCATATTTCCTGTAGTTGTCCAAGTACCTGATGATGAGTTAAATAATTCAGCACTAGTTAAAAAGTTAGTACCATCATTCCCACCGCTAATTAATACATTTCCGTTTGTTAATATGGTCGCTGTATGAAGTTTTCGGACACCACTCATCGCATTAATAGTTGCCCAGGTACCTGTTAATGGGTTATATAATTCTGCACTATTTAGAACAGCACCATTATATCCACCTGCAACTAGAACTTTTCCATTTGTTAATGTAGACGCAATATGATATTCTCTTGTATTACTCATAGGATTTGTAGCAAACCATACTAGATGACACATATAAATGTAAAAAGTATATATTTTATTTACTATGCAAATAAGCAAATTTTCATGAATTTTAAAGTAACATCTAAAGCATTCTCTATAAGTTTCAAACCCCAAAGAAGTTAATCTTTTACTTGAATTTTCGATACATAACGCAGAAAGGTGTGACTTTCGGTATGTGCCTTTGCACTTTCTCTAATATAATCTTTATCGACCACATTGATAAATGCAAGCAACGAAATACATTCTGATACCCTCGATCCTCACATGAACCCAACATGTGTATTCTTCTACAACAATTGGTAAAAAATTCATCGAACCTTTGTCATCTGGCAGAAACCTTATTGGTGAAATACGAGGACCTGATTGCTTTCTAGTCTCATTCAGTTATGACCATGATCATAATTGTCCTTAACGATGTTATCATGAATAGCTAAAATAACCGCTGAGATCTATCATGTCACGATCTACAATTTTAAAACGAAATAATCTTATAATAACATCATACAAAATCGGGTAAGATCGCATCTGACCAACATTTTGCACACGCTAACTGAGACGGTCAGAAAATCATGTTCTGTTTCTAAGCCAAACAGAACGTACTCTCTAAAGTCACTTATATCGATGGGCGACACATTCCAATAAGAACTAAAACATCTCGACAGAGTTAAATGAAATCATCACTAACATCAAGACAACTAAAGAAACATTTTATATATTACTCACGTGGTGCTACGGTTGTCGTTGTAGACGATGTTGTTGTTGATGTTGATGTTGATGTTGATGTAGTCGAAGTTGTCGTTGTTTTTGATGTAGTCGAACTTGTTGTTGATGTTGTTGTTGTTGATGTTGTTGTTGATGTTGTTGTTGTTGTTGTAGTTGAAGTTGTTGTTTTTGATGTAGTGGAGGTTGTTGTTGATGTTGTTGTTGAAGTTGAGGTTGTTGATGTTGTTGTAGAGGTTGATGTTGTCGAAGTTGTTGTTGTTTTTGATGTAGTGGATGTTGTTGTTGAAGTCGAAGTTGTGGACGTTGAGGTTGTAGAGGTTGATGTACTTGTAGTGGTTGTGGTTGTGGTTGTAGTGGTTGTGGTTGTGGTTGTGGTTGTGGTTGTGGTTGTAGTGGTTGTGGTTGTGGTTGTGGTTGTAGTGGTTGTGGTGGTTGTGGTTGTTGTAGTTGTGGTTGTAGTAGTTGTGGTAGTTGTAAAGGATGTTGATTTGCCATTGATAAGAAGTGTGGGTAAAGTTAGTGCGAGAAGGAATATAATTATACCAATCACTGCAGAGATACCAAGTAAAATTCTAAAGCGCTTACTCCTTTCGAAAACCAATAGTTAATTAATTTTTTTTGAAAATCATTGGTTAATGTGAGAAATATAATACTTACAATCGATTATGTGTCACAGGAACCCAATGATCATTAGACATTGATGCAGTTTGATGTTGATTATGTGATGAAAGTTGTACTGTTCCTACGTCACCCATGTTAGATTGAATAATATTCTAGAAAAAATCATAGATTCGAAATATTTAAATTTTTTAAAAAACTCTTTTATAATTAGTTAAATATAAGAAAGGTGATCAAAAGATTCTGCATGCATTTTACATAGTGTACATCTTTTATAATCCATATTTCGTCTATAGAATGAAGCTAGATAAATGAATAATATTCATAATCTAGTTCTTTTTATTATCTTTTGTAATCAGAGAAAAGAATTCTCAGAACAATGGCATATCTATCCATACATTCTTAAGTGATAAAAGTAATATATTATTGAACGAAATTTGTTTAGATAGTTAAAGATAAAAGCTAAAAGCATTGCAAAAATTTATATCTGGAGATTGTGGGTAATAATTTTATTTAAACAAAACTAATAGTCATTCATATTGACATTCCATATATGATAAAGAAAAACCTGGTGAATTTATATATATATGAAGGTACAAATCTATGTTCACAAGATATTTTAGAAACTTTCTTAATATCCACTATTAAACAAAACCAAATGGCTATTAGGAATGACAAAAATATATACTATTATTTTGCATTTCAATTATTTTTAACTACAAAAATGACTGGTATTTAATTTTGTATTGATAAAAAATAATACTAATTATTTCTACTAAAACTCATATTTTCTATGATTTTAGATAAAGCAACATAAAGAATATTAGATATATATATATTAGAATATAAATTTAAATATCAAATATTTCTTACCTAATTATATGCTTATTACAGACGTAGAACAGAAGTATTGAAAATCTTTATTTTCGAAAATAAAATTGTTTCTAAAATAAAAAGTAAAATGGATTAGAAAAAAAATTAGTTTCAAGAGTTATTGAGAGGTTATGCCGGAAATGAATTACAAAGTAATTCAAAATTTTCATAAATTGTATGTATGATATATGTATGTTATGTATAAATATATTTCATATATATATTTAATTACAATCAGTTTTTAGAAAAGATTTTCATGACTTACCAGGTACTGCTAGAGTCTATTAGAGACTACAATGACTAATAGCGCCACTCTTCCCCGCCATCGAGATAATGCGCCCTTTGAGAGTATAACAGATTAACTCACAAGGTCACCCTCACGCCTACACCCTGGTATCCGTATGTCCCTATCAGTCCGTCTCAGTTTCTACTAGCCTGTTGTATTCCCACTAATCCCTACTAGATCCTACTAACCCCTAGTAGTCCCTAATAGATCCTGATAACCCCTATTAGACCCTAGTAGCCCCTACCCTACTAATCCTTACTAGACCCTATCCTACTAGACCCTACCCTACTAATCTCTACTAGACCCTATCCTACTAGACCCTACCCTGCTAATCCCTACTAGACCCTACCCTGCTA
>CAJNOI010000122.1:140619-161339 GCA_905250115.1 Adineta steineri
TGCTAATCCCTACTAGACCCTACCCTGCTAATCCCTACTAGACCCTATCCTACTAATCTCTACTAGACCCTATCCTACTAACCCTACTAGTCCCTAATAGATGCTACTGACCCCTAGCAGACTCTAGTAGTCCCTAGCAGACCCTGCTAGTCCCTACTAGATCCTACCAATCCATACTAGTCTATATCAGTCCTTATTGGATTCTACTAATCTCTATTAGTCCCCTAGTATCCTTGTTAGTCCATGGTGAAGTGTGTCAGAACTTGAATTACTTTATAATTCATTCTCGACAGCTAGAGATTCTGTTACTATAAAATATCACATGTTTAATCAAAAATAGATTATTTTAACTCAACTCTAACATCTTACCTATTCATTTAGAAGATTTATTTTACGTTTAATTTATAACTGTGAAATATATCTCAATATAATCGATAGCATTTTTGTATTTAATAATCTTCGTAAAATAAATGCTATCTTGATTTACTCTCACAATAATTCTTAAGAATTACATATGAATATATTATACAGAGAACATATCATATTCTAAACTGAAAAATTTTTGATTCAATCTTTTTTAAACTTATTTAATATTTTGGTTCAGTTTTCTAAAACTCAAAAAACTACATCACTCTTCAATACACAATGCAGTAAATAATATAAAAACTATGATCCTTTGTTGAGACATGTATATGTATGAAGTCTGTGACACTCAATTTTGTCCGTTGGCATATGATTATATAAACTCTGATTTTGTCTAGATTCTCATTATCAGAGCAGAATATATTTAAATACATGAATGGAACTCATTGATCAATTTTGTTCAGTATTGGAATACTTCTAACAAATATAGATCCATCTACAACTAATGAAAATGGTAAGGAAGTATGAAAGTGAATTATTATATTTTCAATATCTTAATTAACTAAAGTATTACATGATTTTACTAAACATCGAACAGTAATCATAAATATTAGTTATTTGTTTCGTATAAATAAACTCGTTAAATGTTTAGCTAAGAGAAATATCATTTAATTTCAATTTTTCTCCTATTAGAAGTCTATTTCTCATATATATTTTTTTTTCAAAATAAAGTCTGATTAATATTCTTATAAATTCAAAAGTCTATAATTTTTTCCCTTGAATCTAAATAAAGAAAAAAAATAAAACTTTTCAATGATAGTGTAGAGATAGGAAAAATTAGGAAAAAAACTACATGTATTATTCACATTTTTTTCTCTCAAAAACTCTGTATATATGAAAATCAACAAGTAGATTCCTAAAATCAATATACGATTAATACAAACATTACTTCAGTAGCATATTCTCTATAAATAATTAAAAAAAAATCACTAAAAAGAAAAATCTGCTTATAAAAATATTAAGACTAAAGATTTAAGAAACCTCTGTCTTTCGAATTCTATTTTTTTTCCCATAAAAGTAAATATTTTCAATAGTCTAGTATGAATAAAATTTTGCATTATTTGAATTCTTTAAAAAAAACCTTAATGAACAGTTTGATTTACTATAATTAACTTTTCAATTAGACGGATTTCAGCATAATTTTCCGTTTCTATCATCTGTGCTTTTTTAAGTCCGTAAGACGTTTGATCGACTTTAACAAATAATTATTTTCCCATGAAGAAAAAATTAAAATTAAACAATATTTATCTTACCTAATTATGTAATAATTTTATTTCTAGTGTTAATCTGAAATAAAAAATCGAAACCTAATTCTTAAAAGAATTAAAGTAATCTTTATTATTAAGCTTTCTTATTTAAATTAAATGTTAATTTATCATAAACATATTTAGTCCAATTTTGAATTTATTCTATTCAAAACAAAACAGAAGAGAAACTTATCCACAACACAAATGCATTTAAAAAGAAATAAAATAGGATAATATTACTCACTAGTTTAACTATCTAATTAGATTTTATGAAAAGAATAAACACATTAAAAACCTATCTACTACCATATATCACCTACCTGCCGTCGAAAGAATTGTTTCTCGGAAAATGAATTGAGAAAAAAGAAAAAGCACTGTTATTTATAATCAATGCGTAGGAAAATAATTTGAAATAGTGCCCTTATGCGTATTTAGTAAAATATCATGAAAAGGACTCTAAAATCGGCATTTATGACTTTTAAATAGTTAAGACAAAATAAATTAAATGTATTGTCAACAACGTTCATATATGCAATATGTTCATTAGAGTAAAAATAGTTTTGCGAAGTAAGTCAAAAGAGAAGAAAATCATGGTTCCACACATTATTTATTATATTCAAAAAAAATGAACAATATGTGTTTATTTTAAACAAAATCTATGTATATTTGAAGATCTGATCAATATTAATAGAGCTTTTTTTAGCTTTGAAATGACTATGTCTATAGAACGAAATTTCTCTTGATATCTATTCTTTTCATATTACATCTAATAAAATATGCTAGTATTCATATATAACAAATTCTTTTTTTTTCTGTTCCAAAAATAACCTAAGTCAGAAATATCTGATTCTATCAATAATTAGCTCAAGATTATTTGTGTACATGTACGTTATGTATTTCAAAATAAGATTAAGATTTTACATTACAATGAAATAGAATTGCTTTTATAAAAGCTCAAAGTTTATTTAAAAAAATCAGTCATTTTTTTTCATAGAAAAACTATTAAAGATAATAATTCGAAAAATTTTAAGAAAATTCGTTTTCTACGAAAGAAGAGAACATCAATGAAAAGAAAAACATGGTTGAAAAGGTAAACTATTTGTTTTTAAATCAGTTAATTCTTCAAAAACCATCTGTTTTTCTCTCTCTCGTATTCTTTTAATCAGAAAAAAAAAGTTTTTCTTTCAAACAAAAATTATCTTTATAATTTGTCAATCATAAATATCGACAAAATTAATATTACGATAATTAGTAATCGTTTTTTTTAGACGTTCAAATAGAACTGATTATTTGCAGTCATTGTTAATTACTTAAATGTTAATATCCTTTTGTCTTTCATAATGAGCATCAAAAGACATGACTTAGAAAATACTCATAAATAACGAACGTTTGTTTTTCCTGATTTTAACAAGTAATGATATTTGTTTGACGTTGTCAACTATTTTCTAATCGAGTTTTACACTTAATTTTGAAAATACATAGAAACAAACAAATAATAACAACATAGAAACAATTCTTCTGCAAAAAATACATATATAGATATAGTACACAAGACTCAGTAATACAATGAAAAAATTAATTTAATTTATAAACTATCTTGAGGGTGTGAATTTAGAATAGATTTAACGTTCATATCCACCCACTCGTATTTTTATCGATTCAATTTTTTTGTGTTAGTTTATTTATTCAACAACAAACATTTAAATGTCGATGGAAACGAGATTTACATGCTTTTCGATGTATTACTATTACAATAAGTTGATTAAATGCTAGAATATTTTTAAATATTGCTCTTGTCATGATAGTTATACTAATCGATGAAGAATATTTTGTATTATATAGCTTTCAATAAGACAATCGTTTTTATTACATCTAAAAAAAATCGAGTGATGTCTTTTTTGTTATTCCTACGGGAGAAATAACAATTGTTTAATGAATTTAAAAAAAGAAGAAAAAAAAGCACTTTATCAAATACAATTTTTTTTTCTACTTTTTTATCAACATTCTGTCTTAAATTGATTAATTCTCTTCACAGGAAAACAAGCATCTATCATTGATGAATCTATTTGAGAGTGAATTCGATAAACAAAATATTGATACCTTCAAAGTTGTATACTAAACATTTATAAATGGCATAATTTCAACGAATATCTGTATTAAATAATGATATAGACAAAAGAGTTCTTACACTTTAATTCATTCTTTTGTTATCGTCGATGTTCCTCATCAAATCAATTTATATATATACAAGATTTAGAGTGGAAACTCAAGAAAAGCTATTTAAATTTTCTAAAGAAATCGATATCCCTTCATCGTACAATTATAAGTTTTAAACACAAGTATCATATCGAATGTAAATCCGAAGAATCAATATATTTATTAATGTAAGAAAATAATTTAGAATAATGCATTTCGTAGTGTAGATTATAATATTATAAATACATTTATCTTTGATTTTTTTCTCCCTAATTTAGATTCTCATACATGAAATTTCTTATGATAATTGTTTTACTTTTATATTAAAAATCTATATTCAGAAAAAAAATGGTAACAATATGAATTATATCTTATGAACGATATCATGTGATCTATTCTTCTTTTCCTTCCTATCGAAAAAAAACACGCCTCTACAAACATTTTTTCTTTCTCTTTCTTTCTCACGGAAGAGATGCTTTTTTGCTCTTAACATATTCTGCACAACGGATGTTTTTCTCTTAACAACGTGCTTCGCAAGTTAACGCTTTAAATTATTATATTGAATTTTTTTGACGTAATAAGTGAATTTGGATATCTGTTTTCTTCTAGGAAATTATTCGGAGATCATGCAAATTTCTATACTTTCTCTTTGTAATTCTTATCTTACACCTACCCTCAATGTCAATAATAACTATCGTCGAGAATAATATTATCGAGCAAATTAACGTCAAATAGGTTTTCTTTGTTCAAAGTCTTCCAACTAATGATATATAGCAAAATGACGTAGTTCGAAAGAAAACGTTATCAAACTCATATCGCGCATATCTCACTTTTTGTTTGCGAGCCCACATGTTTCAGTTCTAGTATATATATATATCAGCAGACTTATCATATTTTCATATACATTAAAGAACGATGGTGAAATTCATCATTATTTTTATTACTTTTCTTTTTTGCATTCAACATACCAGACAGATCTCAATTGAAAACAAACACGATTGTATCTACACACATGCACAATATGGTCGTATCGACTTATCTGAAGTTGGTTTAAAAAATGGCAAGCCAGCTTTTCGATTACTGTTCGACTTATGGCACTATTTGTAAGCTTACTTTCTATATAAATGAGAGTTCTCTGATTTCTATATTTTATGACAATAGCTACAATCCATGTTATCCATTTTCACAAAAACCCTCTTGTAAAGATGTGGCCATGTGCCAAGGTAAATACTATTTTTATATCTTGTATTCGATTATATATCACTTTGCAAATAGTTATTAATACTGGTAAATACTCGTTCGATCTTGGCTACAATTCAGAAGTGAAATGGATAGTTGATAAATATGGAAATGCTACAATTGTGTACTTAACAGACGAACGAAAAGTGTTTGTTGATCTGGTTTGTTCAAATAAACCCAACGCTTTGTCCATGGTAGGCGAATTCCCACCACTGACATATTCTTTCACTTTATACAGTAAATGTGCATGTTGGAATAGATGCTAAATGGTCAATCTACTTTTCTAGTATTTACTGCAGTATATAATAAAATAAAATAAAATAAAAAGCAACTATTACGTAGTTAGACGTTTACTGCTTTTCTTTGATTTTAATTTTGATGATCAGAATGTAGGTAGGAGTGTGACTTATACATTCATTTTATACCTAAATCACACTCGTTTTATGTTTAAAAGATATCCAGATATCACCCCAAATACTTCGGCATTTATCAAATATATTCAAGATGACAAGAATAAATTTAATCATTTATTGTTTCAGATGTAAGGTGAACTTATTGCTCGACTAAAATCAAAAAAAGAAGTGAAAATTAATTATCTTCAGTGGAATGATATTCAACCAAAATGTTAGTTATAGTTTATACTTATTTTTTGTTTATTAAATAAAATTGTTGACGACTATATCACCATTCCTCCTTATTGAGATATTTAAATCTTCAAGATTTTTCCTTTTTCCATTTATTCTCAAGAAACGTTTATTAAAATTCAAAAAAAAACTACAGCGAACACATGAACAAACAAAAGCAAATAATATAACCAAAAAAAAATAAAACAATAATTAAATAAAATGGAAATCAATAAAGTTATATGTAGTACTCGGTCCCTCGATTATAATTAAAAAGATAAAAAGATAAAAAGAAGCAAACGACAAATGAAAATTTCACTCATAACAGGATTACAACAATAAAAAAATAAAAGGAAAAAGTGTTCTTGGCAAATCTTTTCGTGATCACCAATCTATAAGGACGAGTGGTGAAACTGTAGAAAACCTGTTTTTCTGTCATGAATTACCATCTTGAGGGTGTGGGTGATTTTGGATGTGAGTGTCTCTCTTTCGTTCACACCCACACCCTTCCACACTCTCCAGAAGAACACGATGCGTGATGGCTTTCACTTTTTTTAAGCACCTAGGAAAAACTCTTTTAAATGTCTCTCACGCCCTCGACATACTTGAAATATTACACTAGTACTTTCTTTCAATATTCAAATATGCCCTCTCATCTAACTGACACCTAACAAGAACGAACATTTGTACATATTCGTGGCTATAAAGATATGCAGCATTGAACTGCTCTGTTGTAAATGGAATCCTGTTAACAAAATAGTAGTTTTAAGAAAGTGACGTTTTGGAGGCATGCAAATTTTATTTTAAGCATTGTAAAAGCAAAATTCTGTGCCATATGTCAATATCATATTTGTGTAAGAAGTCATTCTAAGTGTATATTGTCAAATAAAAGCAATGTTCTTAATGCGGCATTGAAGTGTCAATAAATCAATAAAGTTTTCAACAATGTAATAGAACTCCGACGTTGTTATCACTGGGGTTTGCAACAACAATATCAGGCTTGCCATCATTATTCACATCAGCAACTACCACGGACGTTGGATTAGCACCAACTGAGTAATTAGTTTGCGAAGAAAATGTGCCATTGCCTACGTTCAGAAGAACCCCGACGGTGTTACTACCGGTATTTGTAACAACAATATCGAGGTTGCTATCGTTATTCACATCGCCGGTTGCTACGGACTGCGGATTTGAACCAACTGAGTAAGTAGTTTCCGTAGAAAATGTGCCACTGACTCCGTTCAGAAGAACTCCGACGTTGTTATTACCAGCATTTGCAACAACAATATCAGGCATACCATCGCTATTCAGATCGCCAATGGCAACTGAGTATGGGTATACACCAACTGAATACGTGATTTGCGAAAGAAATGTGCCATTGCCTGCATTCAGGAGAACACTGATGGTGTTGGAGCCGTAGCTTCGGACCACAATATCGAGTTTGCCATCGTTATTCACATCGGCAACTGCCGGTGAATTTGGATTTGAATTAACTGAATAAGTAGTTTCCAAGGAGAATGTACCATTGCCTGTATTAAGAAGAACTCCGACCATGCTAGGACTGTTGTTTACAACAATAATATCGAGCTTGCCGTCGTTATTCACATCACCGGTTGCTAAGGACTGTGGATCTGTACCAGCTGAGTAACTAGTTTGCGTAGAAAATGTACCATTGCCTACGTTCAGAAGAACTCCGATGGTGTTACTACCTTTATTTGCAACAACAATATCGAGCTTGCTATCGTTATTCACATCGCCGACTACTACTGAATTTGGACCTGCACCAACTGAGTAATTAGTTGGCGAAGAAAATGCGCCATTGCCTACGTTCAGAAGAACTCCGACGGTGTTACTACCGTAACTCGCAACAACAATATCGAGCTTGTTATCGTTATTCACATCGCCGGTTGTTACTGAGTACGGACCTGAACCAACTGAATAAGTGGTTTGATTATAAAACATGCTGCTGCATCCTATCAAATGAAAATTAGTTTTTATAGTCGTCTATATGTACAGTTAGAGTCATTTCATACTGATTCAGATAATCCTTCATATTCTGAAACTAAACAAAAGGTATCTCTCTCGCTAACTTATTGTATGTTCACATGCAACTTTTCTAGCAACTCAACAGTTAATGAATCTATCCACACAGTATCTATTTGTTTAGCATCTTGAGGATGTGGGTGTGAGCGAGGATGGTTGTTCATTTGTCATCCACACTCATCTACCCTCGCGTTATTTGAATATTTCAGTTTCAAGTCTACACTTTTCTCACATTGGTTGTTTTTTATGCACCATATTTCTTTAAAAATTTAATAAATTATCACTGATTGTTCCAATAGATTGAAAAATTTTCTTTTACACATATTACTATTTTTCTTTCGACATTTTGCCGCAAAAAAACTTTTCGCTAAAAACATTTTTGCTCAAAAACCTTTTCGCTTATAGCTTTTTCGCCATATTATTTTTTCGCTCAAACGTTTGCGCTCAAAAAGTTTCGCCAAAATACGTTTCGCTCAAACGATACCATATCTCCCAAACTACTTGTGATCATCATCTTACTCAAAAAAAAATCCCGTAATTTCTTATTTATTTCCTAAGGATCTGTCCAATGCGTTATATTTCTATGGAATTGCGATGAAAATTTGTTTAGTAAATATCAATATTTTGTACAGATTTATGAATATGAAAAGCATAATATCCATAGACGTTTGATGGGATAATTATTTCATTTTTTCTTCATTATTTTTTTAATATTTGATGGTATTGATTGTTTAGTTTCTAGTGTCAAAGAGATTTCGTTTTACTAAGATATTTTCAAAGTCGAATTCGAACAATAAATCTCGAAACAGATCGTTTAGTTCAAGAAGGATTGCTTACGCGAAGGTTTTGGCTGAACGCTTTTTTTCTGTTATTTTGAGCCGAACCGATTGGTGATTTACGCACAGATTTGCCCAATATCTCTGTCAAATTGACTTAACTCTTGATAGCTTGATATTTTTTTTCAAGAAGAAAATAACTTTCTCTCTCTCACAGATATAGTTTTTTACTGACCCGATGGAAATCGTGTTCCACTAATAACATTCATACTCGTAGTGTCGACATCAGCCAATATATTTCCATTTTGGTTCCACATACCAGCAAATAATTCACAATCAGAAGTTGATCGATGAAAAGTGGCTGCTGTGCATTGACTTTGACCTAAACAGGCTATTTGACAATACTTAATGTTTGATGTAATAACATTAAGGAATGGTAAACAAGTTGTATTCGCACATTGAAATTTTGAATCAGATATTAAAGACATTTCCATTGATCGTATATCTTCTCCAACTGTTTGTGTGATAATCATAAATAAAAGCCATAGAGAAACTCTTCTTGAAGCCATCACCCACCAGATTCTAAGTTGATCAAATGAATTCAATTTATAATAGAACACAAAGTATTTATAGAGCAATAAATTCTTTTTTTCCGTCTCTTTTGAGTGGGTAGTGCATCGTTTTTTCCCAGAATTTATTTCTTCAATCTAGTGGAAAAACAGTCCTGACATCTTTTTTCCAGAACTCACTTTATTAGTCTAACGGAGAAACAGTCCCGATGTCATTTTTCTAGAATTCAGTTCATCAATTTAATCAAACAAAGTAGGCATGACTTTTTTATTTAAAAAAGTAATTTATCAATTCGGATAGATGATTTTCCTGCGTGTTTAAATGTTATTTGAGAACAAGTATATTTATCAATAGCGCTTTTGAGTTATATGAAAAATGTAAAGGACGATTGATCTAACAAAAGTGAAATTAAAAAGAAAATATAATCAACATCTAGTTGGAGATGAAATTTTCTGTAAAAATCAAAATAATTTAATTGAAAATTATTATTTATATATTCAAATCTGAATAATTCAAATGTATCTCATAGACTATACAATATATCAATGAACTGTCACATCATTTATGTAGGATAAAGCCAATCGTTAATATCTAAACGAAGAATGAGCAGATGAGTAGTTTTATTAGACAAAAAAACTGAACACTTCTTGAAAATCAAACACACTCGATCTAAGTTTCTATAATACAAAGTATAACAACATTTCAAAAATCTCTCTTTTTGTTATTCTTTCATTTTTTATCAATTATAATCTGTAATTCTATAGATAATCATAGTTTTCTTCATCACCCTGAAAATAATCCAAAGAATTGAGATGTATATTTATGTAGCACAGTGTTAACATCCTATTTATTAGATAAATTAAAACAAACAGTATTTTTAGTATTTCAAAGTTAGTTAAATATTGATTTATCATAACAATACATTCTAATGTACTTTTTTCCTTAACCTCGAGTGAATGTTTGCCTTACTTTTCTTTTATTTATTGTATGTTACGGTCAGGGTTGCCAGATGCTATAGTTGAAAATCCGGAATTTTTTTTTTAAAATCCGGAAAAATCCGGAAATTTTTTCTCAAAATCCGGAAAAAAATCCGGAAAGATTTTTAGAGATCATTTTAATTTATTAAACTTCAGTTTCTCAATCAAAATATCAGTAGTCTTGTTCTAAATCCCCAAAAAATATATATTTCAATGAAAAAAATGTCAAAACATACTGAACTTAACAAATAATAAATCATAAACTATACATTTACATATTAGATAATACGTTGTTTTTCTAATACAATATTTTTCACTAGAGTGAATAAGTTTTAACAGATCCGGTTCCGATAGAAAAAAGTCATAAACTTGTGTACAAGGTATATATGCATTTAAACGAATTTTCAACTCAGCCGCAATAAGATCTGTTGACATTCTATTCCTTTGATCAAACATCTTGAATTTGAAAAAGAAAGATAAAATCAAAATACAAGCGACTTTTTTTTACTATTGTTAATAGATTGTAGAAGAGAAATTATAGACTAGGATGGAGAAAGACGATTAGTCGTCTAAAGACTAAAAGAAGGAAGCACAGAACCGCTATTAAATCAATAAAAGTTTCTAGAATATAAATAAAAATATATATAAACAGCTAAAATGCAATTTTTTATATGAAAAATATTCAAAACCGGAAAAATCCAGAAAAACTTTCAAAATCCGGAAATTCCTCCCGAAATCCGGAAAATTCCGGACGCCGGAAGAAATCCGGAGAAAATCTCAAAATCCGGAACTTTTCCGGGAAATCCGGAAGGAATGGCAACCCTGGTTACGGTGATGTTTTATGTATACAGAACAAGAAATAGAGAGCTTGTAAAATCATGTAGACTCTATTACAATCATAATAATATAAACTACGTTGTTTCACGAAAAGAGAATTGCATATGAATAAAACAATGATGACAGCAAAAAGTTAACTTTTTCTCAATAGAAAACAGAATCTCTATGATCACATTAGAAGAACGAAGTTGATGACACGTCTTTTCTTGAGGGTGTAGGTTTGATTTGATCGAAATACCTACCCACACCCACACCCACACCCACACACCCCCGTATAGAATAGGTATGCTCATGATATGGTTTTCATTTTTTTCCTATTACAGCAAGAAGAATGTGACCAAAAAGAAAAGTGAACTAATCTAATGAAAATACTAATGAACACACAATCAATTTTACAGAAGAAAAAAATTGAAATTACTGTCAAATGAATCTGTTCGTTGTGCACTTGTATGAATACTTTGTTTTTGAAAAATAAACCAAAGAATGGTGGTATTATTGTAAAAAAAAAGTGTTTTTCTGTTCTGTCTCTCGCTTACCTGTGTAGAGACTGGGTTTTTTTCCATGATCAAAATTCGCCGAAAATGTCAGTCTAGTGATTTTTCTCTTTCATATCACCAACATAAAAACACACCAAGCAAATCATCATCTCCTGTTGAGGTGTGTATGTCAGGGTTTGGGTGCAAGTGGGTGTGATCTATCAAGAGCATAATACCGACAACCACACTTACACTCACACACCCACACCCTCAAGATGCATAGACAATATAACGTTTTGATCAAAATAATCTTTATTAGCATTGAATATTGGTGAACAACAATCATATCACACGGTTTTTGACTTTAGAAAAAAAATCGTTCATCACTATTTAGGCCACATATTGTACAATAATCATGTCGTCAGAATTTCGTTTGAGAAGATACCCTCTGTCTATCAAGCTGTCGATACGTTTCTAAAAAGAAAGATAAATCTTTTACTTCTTTCATTGATTCAGAAGTAGCAAATATCTATTACTTGAATGAGCGAAATTTCGGGTAGAAATCTGTCTTTCAATTGATCGATGATCTCTTGAACAAGAAGTGTATGCTTTCGAGTTTGTCGATGTTTCATTATGCGAACGATTACCGCCTAATCATACATAAATATAAACTAAATAATCTTTAGATAAAAAGATTCTTACATCAACAACATGTTTTCGGTCTTCATCAGTCGTGTTTAGTACACGTTTCGTAGTTTCTTTGTCAATTGTTTGCAATGGCTTATTCAAATTGATACGAGTTCTTTGACTGAAAATATCAAAACAATGGAAATGAGTCAACATAGCTTGTATCATAGTTTACTTTGTGAAATTTTCATTTAATCGGATAATATGTTCCATTTCGAAATTCGCTTTTGTAACGTCTTTCTCATTAATCTGCAAGCATCTCAACAGTTTACTTTGAATTAGAATGCAAATAATTTCGAATAGAATAGCAGTCTCAAGTTGTGTCTTATTTTGAATTTCTTCTATTGTCAACTCTAGTGAATTATTGTACAGAAGAAGAATGGTCGTCTGATAAGTCGAGACCTAAAACGTAAAGGTAAATATTGAATAGGAACGATAATTAAAATGATCGATCTTACTTGAAGTATGTACTTTTGACTAGTGAAATTAGTATGTAATTCACATCTCTCATATTGATGAAACCACGTAAGCTTTCGACCATTATGTTGATGAGTATAGAAATCAGTAAAATTTTTCACTAAGGATGTGAGCTAAGTAGGAGAAAAACGAGATCTTAACAATATCGATATCATTGTTACAATTACTTCGAGTGGTAGAGTGAATTTGATTACAGTAGTGAATGGCCATGCATGTGACGTGAGTACCAGAATCGGAAAATTGACTAAATAAATCGTGCAGAGTTTACATAAACTAGATTTTATTTGCGCATACTTGTATTTCTCAATCGGTTTTCAACACAATATTGTCGATATTGTGCACGTAAACTCTCTTGGATATCCATATCTTCAATCATTTTCTGTAATTTTGACGTGTAGAAAAAACCACATTTTACCTAAGAATAGAAAACTCAGTAATTCTAAGTGTTGATGATAGACTTTATCTAACTTTGAGTTCTGTGATCATCATCTTTTCGTAATCAATCGATGCACTCCACTCATACACGAGTCGTTCAGCTAATAATCTCCAATAGAAATTTTGGAATGCATCTTTATCGTTGATGTAATTGAAAACAACCTGTGAAAACAACGGATACAAAGCGATTAAAATACAAAAGATTATTTACATCATACCATAATTTCTTTCAACGGCTTTGCCATATCGGCATCGTCGATAACTTTCCTAGAAATTTTTGTATCAATAGAAAAATGATCATTCTCAACTTTTTTCTCTTCCTCAATAAGCATACCTTGTTTTTAGAACTGTATCAGAGTATCGAGCCAAAAGTTCGGCTGATTTGGTACTGGTACCACTTGCTTCGATAATAGCATTTTTATTTATGAATTTACTGCAAGCCTAAAAATATTCAATTATGTAAGGAATTATGACACAAAACAGACACGTACCCTATCGAGAGCCGCAATAAAACTGCTGCGTTCGCCTCTGAAGCATTCGTGAACAATAGAGATATACTTATTGTAAATTTTAATAATTTTGGTACTATAAACGTTGGCATCCTGATAACATATCAGACACAATATATAGATACATGAGGGCCTGACATAAACGTACTGTGCGTGCGGTTTCAGCGATACTCTTAATTGCTTGCAGTCCCGTTAAATAGATATGTTTTTCGACAATTTCTTTCAGTTTTTCGATGGCACCAGGTACTCGACTCAGTAAGTCGAAGAGAATGATCAAATCTATTGAATGAAATATGTAAAGCGCTGTACCAAAGTATCTAAGCCTGGTTTATCGCTTGTCCTTGCCATGAATATACCGTTCTCATATAATAGACAATGCGAGTGCATTCTGACAGTAGTGCAAGGAAAAACAATGTCATCAGATAAATACTCACCTTGCTTTTTGTCGTTATGCAGAAGAAATTCGGCTCCGGCATAGATCAGATCAAGTTTATTACGAATAAGCACATCGTCAAGAATGGATAGGAGTGAACCTAATGTGGATGGGTGTAAGTAGGAGTTAACACGATACTCCTCTTCGGTGAGACGTTGATCTACCTAACAAAAGTATGAGAGACGAGTTGAGAATACTTACTAAACAGAAATAGAACAATTCACCTTTTTAAGATGTTCACTGATCGAATCTGCAGAAGTGAACTGCGCAGCTTCGCATATATAGAATTGTTTGCTCTCTTGGAGAAATAAAATTTCAAAATATTCTGTGTAAACACTGAGTGTTCTTGGATTGTTTTCTCCCAGTTGTATGTTGTCTAATTTATCGCCCAGAACAACTAAATGAAATACGGCTAGATCGAAATTTCAAATCATTTTTTCAATTTACTGTAACTCTCGATGACAATTTTGATTGGTTTACTATCGATCGTTTCATGCTTACGCTCATTTTTAATCCCATCGAGACAAGTTCGTGTCATTCGTGTGCCAAATGTCTCACAGATCACTTCTTTCCATTTTACCATGGACAACTAAAAATATATGCAATGATCTAGTTAATATTATAGATTGATTCTCATTTACAGTGAATATATCGTAGATATTCGTTCCAGTATCCTGTTGAGCTCTTTTTACCCAATATTGATTAATATAATGACAGAAGCCATTGATAACTTTGCTTGAAAAATGATATTTTTCCCAAGAAGTTTTATAAAATCGAATGAGATCATCATCATGGATGTCATTCGCACTCTAGAATGATAGTACCAAAAAAACAAATTTCATTCATCACTTATTTCTCAAGCGAAAGAAAACAATATTTAACACATAATTTGATTGTAACTCACATCACGAAGTTCAATGAGATGTGTGTAGAATTGAGATTCTAATCTGTTATACAATTCACGTCCACCAAAAGCGTCAGGCTGTGACATGTTTCCATTTCGGTAAAACTGTAACGGTCTAGCACTCGCACAGTGCTTGTATACCTGACTGTTAGTATGGATAAATAAAGGAATAAATGCTAGAATTATATTGCATCATAGAAAGATTATTTACTTATGCAATTGCATATATGCTGTAGTTGGCATGGCTTGTAATTGATAAGATTGGTCTATACCACGCTTAATATCGATCCACCATTCATCGCTGGTAGATTGCCCATGAATTTCTGTCATTGTTTTTCTAGAACGAGAGATGAATGATTTTTTTTTAAAAAGGAAGAAAACGGCGTTTGATGAGGAGTATTCGTTGGATTACACATGTGTATACAATGCCGAAGAATGCAGAAAGAAAGAAAAAATGTTTTGCATCGATGATGACGAAACAAAAAAAACCTACAAATACAGTAGGTAGGAGAGAACGTATAACATGCACTGGTATAGAAGAAAATTCATCAACTGGAATAATCTAACCTTCTCTATTCATGCCGACACCTTGAACGTGTGGATGTGGGTGTCGGTCATACCTGCGACCACCCTTTCACCCACACCCTCATGGTCGTTTTCTTCATATCTGATCTGCAACTGGTTTTTTTTTCAGTGTATTTGTTTGTGGGCGCTCTTGAGCCATCATTTTCTTCCATTTTTGCTCTGCAGTTGGGTTTCTTTTCAGTGTATTTGCTTGTGCGTGCTCTTGAGACATTATTTTCTTTCATTTCTGCTCTGTAACTGGTTTTTTTTCAGTGTATTTGTTTATATGTGCTCTTCAAAGTCGACGCAGTTCTCACACAACTATTGTACATTTACTGCATATATATATGTATATATACAAGCTCGAAATTTCATTCAATCATGAGGGTGTAGATATGGGTGTGTAGTATGAGATGAGAATGACTTATACGCCCACACCCTCACATACATCCCTCAAGAGGAGATGATTATTTGCTTGGTATGTTTTTATGATGGCGATATGAAAGAGAAAAATCACTAGACTGACATTTTCGGCGAATTTTGATCATAGAAAAAAATCCACTCTCTATACAGGTAAGAGAGAGACAGAATAGAAAAAAAATTTTGTTTTACAATAATACCACCATTATTTGGTTTATTTTTCAAAACAGAGTATTCATACAAGTGAACAACAAACAGATTCATTTGACAGTAACTTCAATTTTTTTTGTAAAATTGATTCTGTGTTCATTAGTTTAGTTCGCTTTTCTTTTTGGTCACATTCTTCTTGCTGTAATAGAAAAAAATGAAAACCACATCATGAGCATATCTGTTCTAAACAGGATTTTTTCATTAAAAAACAGGAGTTGATCAGGAGACTTGTTTTTACAAAATCAGAAGAAAAATTAGGAAACTTTCTCTCGAAACCAGAAGAAAAATAAGACAGCGTCACGTACTTTATTTGCGAAAAAGTAAACCTTTTTACCCTCAAATATTTATAGTTTTAATTTTTAATAAACGAGTAATGAAAAGGTCTGTCTGACGAGGGAACCGCCCCAACTGTCCAATCGCTTTTCAGTTCGGGTCCCGTGCATAAAGTAGACCCCAGTGAGGTATGAAAAACCCCAAAAAGATAAGGGCCGCTAGGCCTTCTGTCCCGAGTTATAGGCAATATACTGAAATTTTAGCCTATGATAGGGTATGTAGAAATAAATCGAGTAGCGGTATTTCGACCTGAGATTTTGCCCACAGGGAGGTCTATATGTGACTAGAATACCCTGAAAATTTCAGCTAAAAAGAACGTTTCCTTCTCGAGATATTAAAGTTTAAAAAACAGAAAATTCTAGTATCTTTCGTGGGATATAGGTGATTTTTTGAGACTTTAATATCTCGAGAAGGAAAGGTTCTTTTTAGCTGAAATTTTCAGGGTATTCTAGTCACATATAGACCTCCCTGTGGGCAAAATCTCAGGTCGAAATACCGCTACTCGATTTATTTCTACATACCCTGTCATAGGCTAAAATTTCAGTATATTGTCTATAACTCGGGACGGAAGGCCTAGCGGCTCTTATCCTTTTGGGGTTTTTCATACCTCACTGGGGTCTACTTTATGCACGGGACCCGAACTGAAAAGCGATTGGACAGTTGGGACGGTTCCCTCATGAGAACCGGTACAAATTAATTCCAAACAACTCAATTTAATATAAAAACTATTAATATTTGAAAACAATTGGATTGAAGATACGATAATAATTATACAGAATAATCTAAAACAAATGCAACTACAATACAATAGTACGATCAATTATTCACTATAATAATCAACATAAAACATCATATAGTTTTAATATCCATAATAAACCACTTCATATTTTTAATCTGGTGTAACTACAGTAACCACTAAATTAAAACTGAGTTTCATAATAATCAACTCATTAAAACACAATAAACAAAAAAAAACTAAAATAAAAAGCAAAAGCAACAAACATCACGTATACCATAACAATGTATATACCCAGATAACATATTCATATAAATAAAATAAGCAAATGAGTACCATCATACATTACACAATAACAATAGATATCACCATAAAAGGAACAAAGCATAGAGGTCTCACTATATCGACAATCAAACCATCGGGCACCTGCATAATCAAAACATACACTGCACTTATTAAAAACTCCGTATCATCTACAAAATTACAACCGCCACCAGTGTTGAGCGAATTGTTTCACAGAGATGTATTCTACATTGAAATCAAAACCCTATTATTTATTTCATCTTTAATCAATATTGTGGTATATAGGTATTATATTTTTCGATTTAATAATTCGTTTCTCGTATTCAATTAGTAATTCCTGCAACTGATGATGAGTCTGTCGACTCGAAAGCTATTATTTTTGCATTATATTAATAATTATCGTAAAACCACATAACTATTTATTATTTTTATCAAGTTAATATCAAAATCCTATATTTATTCGTATTTGGTATTACGTAGCTAGACGTTTGCTATTTTTCCTTGATTTTAATTTTAAGAATCAGGATGTGAGTAGGAATGTGACTCATACATCCATTTTATACCTAAATCACACTTTTTTCCACTTTCGTTTTCTGTTGAATGTTTCATTTTGTCATTCCTGATGATGTCGTTAGTTCAGAGCAAGAAATCTTGAATGTTCTTATTATTTCTGTTCAAAATATAATAAAAAATTATTCACGGCAGTTATGTCTTTTTTTTCTCATGAGTATAAATATATCTATATTATTCATATTTTACAATGACAAGAGAGATTTGGTTTTCTTCCTTCTAGGGTTTCTCACAGATATTAATTTAAGATATGGTCATGGCACATAGAAAAATACATACAATTGTAAAGAACGTTTAACAAAACATCATTAAACACTTAATAAACAATTAGATCAACTTGAATAGGATCATGATTAATTTCAACAAACAATTTTTGAACAAAAATAATAGTCACAAAATAATTATTTAATCGAATAAATAAATCAGTAAGGATGATATTTAATTGAAATAATCAAACAAATAGCCGAAGGATATCGAAGAAAAGTGATAAATATACAAATGAATATTTCAATTACATCAAAATTCAATTTATTCAATTAATAGAACAGATCAAATGAGGGTGACTGTAAAGGAAGAAGAGACACTCATTTACACACTCAAGACTAATATTTAAAAAGTTATTCGGCATCACCACATCGCGGACATCCAAAGAGTGCAAGACTCTCAGATTACTGATTAATATGTAAAATTCTGCTCCAAAAATGGGTGTGGGTGCGGTAGAACGACTGTTTCTCCACTCAGCACATATAACTACACACTCGTACCCTCAAAATACAAATCAAGTGGAAACATTGATGCTGCCATAAATTATTCGAAAAGAAAAATAATTTCTAATAGTAATCCTTCTTTCCTCGTAAGATATGAAAAAAACACTGTTTGAATTTGATTCAGCTTATTGAATAGTAATTCGTTTCTCCTTTTTTCTTTCAGTATGTCAGTATGCTACACATAGAAAAAAAAAGCAGAATAAAATCGACTACTCGCAAAGCTACGGAAGGAAGTAGTAAAAATACAGTTTGCGTTACAAAATTTTTCTCCTTTAACTCAGGGTGAGGGTGTAGGCATTGGTCTTTGATTGGCCCTCATCCACACTCTCATCCTGCAATTAGGTTTTTTTTCTATTCTTTTGATTCTTTTGAATTATACTGAACAGTGTTATTCCCAAGTTGCAAACAAAGGATATCACTCAAGTCTTCTCTCAAATATGCTGTATTACGTAGGTGGAAATAATCATAGAAGTAACCATCTTTCGTCATATAGATATGTGAGTTCTATTCTTAATGAAATTATCATTGTGAGTCTTTGGAAGAAAATATTCTTCTTTTAACTATCGATAACATTGTAACTGTTGTTTTTTGTTGATATAAATCTTTAACAAGAGTCACCAATTGTGAGCGTTCGTTCTCGACAAAACTTATGTGATCGTGCATGCATATGTGTATGTTTATTTCTCTATGTTTATTTTTAAAAGGCAAGTAGATTTGTAGAAGAACATGAAAATAAAAACATAAGCAAACAAATAACTAAAAAAGAAAAGAGAATAGCGAGAACCAAAGTCTATGCACTGTAACGGATGCCCTAATGCCATAGATATTTTGAGTCAGTGAGGATGTAGAATGGGACAGGACGATTTTCTGGGATGCCTTTGATAGAGAAAGAAGAGAAAATTGGAGAAGATACTACAACAAATTTATTATGGCCGTGGTACGTCGCAGTTCTTCATTGCACAACAGGTACTTGGTCCAGGGTTTGATAATACTACACAAGCCATGGCATCCAAATTACATTGTCGACATGCAGCATAGTTAGCCACGGTTTGTCGTAGTTGTACTACGAATCTTTCGAAATCGGCTACTATACCTAAATTAGGTATAAACTTTTGTAGAACTGAGAGTAGTGTTTCACAAGCTTTCAATCGGATTGTCTGAATCTGTATTAGCGATTCTGTAAAGAACAAAAAAATTATAGCCATCGAAATTTAAATAAATTTTCATCACCTGAATAGAACCAGCTTTCCTGTGTACATCCACCAGGAGTTTTCTTATAACACGCATCATGAGCATCACAACAGCCACCGTTAACACCGCAACTTTTGAGCACTGCATCGCAGCCGAAACTGTCACGACGCTTCCTGACAAGAGTTTGAATCAGTGTACCTTGTGACACTGAACGAGGTTGACCTTTTTCACAATCACATACGATAAAAAAAAGTACGATGATGATGACAGACGAGCGATGTAGCAAGAGCATATTCTTTGATTGGTATAAGTCGAATAGTTTTTGCTTCAATATATGGTTTTGTTGTAAAAAGATGGTAATGAGTGTATGTTTTGTGTTTTTTTGCCACTTTATTAAATACAAAATTCTTCTCTCTTTTTTTTTCTTTCGCAATAGTGCTGTACAGTGAGTCAAAAAAAAAGGTTTCAATTATTCTATCATTCATCTGCTGTTACTCATCAACCCTTTCATAGACAGCGAGATATACATATATGTCTCATGTTTTTTCTCTCTTTTCTCTGCTACTACTCTCACATTGTTCCATTCAAAATTCGCTCGCGAAAAGGTTAAAAGGAGCTAGGCAGTGTAATATACAGGTAAAAAAAAACAATTTTCACGTAATCAATTTCAAATAAGCAATGCAGTATTGTACCATGATTATGGTTCATGACATTTCCTTAAAGAGCATTCAATAGCCTTATACCCATTTCTTAAAGAGCATTCAATAGCCTTAT
>CAJNOI010000122.1:169389-198528 GCA_905250115.1 Adineta steineri
AGTGGTTGATCATTTAATGTATTATTAGGTCGAATTTCATAACGTAATAAATCATCTAATGTTAATCCAATACCTTTAGCATAAAACTGACATCGATTACCAAAGAAACAATCAGAACATATACATAGAATATTAAGAAAACATATACGTTGATCTTGTAAACATGTTCCACCATTCTCACAATAAACATCATCCTCACAGGCAAAAGTCTGTTGATGTTCTAATTGAAAACAGTTACTATGACGTTCTTCCGTACACAAACACATGTAGAATTCATCGACAAAACATTGTAGATTAACATTATCTTGGCATAGAATATGATAGCTTTTCAATCGTTGAATTCGTGGCAATGAGAGTAATTGAGCAGTTAAAAGTTCATGAATTGGAACACATCGTTGAGCGGGACTGATGGAGGTTACTATGTTGGATGATACAAGTTTTCGTAGTACCACCAAATAATAACGATTATCAATCTTGACAATAACCATTTGGAACAGAGCTTCAGAGTACAAGGTGACACTAGTCTGAAACATAGTCATTTTCCGGAGTATAACAAATCTTGGTGGTAATCGTTCGAAACGGATCCTGGTATAAATATAGGCGAGTAAATATAACGGAGTTTCAATATTTTCAAGGGAAATATCTATTCTATATTTGACATGTTCGCATCTCGGCCCAAAAAATTGTTCAGAACAAAAGCACCTATAGCTTACATCAACCATTCTCTCATCGATCATCATACAACGACCATTATTTTTGCAGATCCCTGTTGGACATATTAGTTGAAGACGACAAGAGGAACCGAATTTTCCTTGAGGACAGACACAGATTGATCGGTTTCGAATCGAACCGATACAAATCGAATTTGATGCACACATACTACAATCGATTGGAATGCGACATTGTGCACCGGACCAACCTGAATAACGTTGACAGAAGAATCGTTCTTCATTATGATACTTCTTACAAGTACCTTTATAACATTGAAGAGTACAGTGTTTAGAATTGAATGTTCGAGAAATCGGAAGAGTTAAAAAAGCACTTATCCGATTGACTGGTAAAAATACGAATGGAATCGTTAAATGCCAACTTATTAGATATGCCAGTGAATCTTTATTAAATGCATCGATATGGATACTGTAGTTTTTTGAATTATTCTTTCCACGCTTCGAATATAACAGATAGAAATTCACATATTTATCACAATGTTCTAGTGGTTCATAAATGAATTGATGATACGAATGAATTTCTTGTCGATCATTGTCATCCTCTATCAACATAACAACAATAGCATAAATAATTGGCTGTCTAACAGTTGCCAATGTTAAGGTAAGACTGACACGTTGATTTTGATATTGACATCGATCACCATAATAATATGGTGGACAAAAACATAAACTACTATAATTATTGACTCCAAGTCGATGGTAAACGTATAAACCAGAATTACAGATTCCAGGCTGTGAAAAACTCTTGACTAATGGCGCTTTTATCATTTTATCATTAGTCGGATTCTCAGTAGGATTATTCGGAATCGTATATATTGGCGGATAGATTAATGCAGTGTTTAATGAAAAAGATATATCACGTGTATTAATGACCTGACATGAAATGTACTGCATATCGATAAGATTGTCAAAATCAGAGTCATTACATAATTGTGGATTATTATCACAAAATAGTTCGTTATCATACATTGGACAATCTTCGTTGTCATTGCAAAGATTTTCCTGTTCTCTACATTTTGTGTCATTCCAACAACGAAATCTGTATGTTTGAAAAGTAATATTGTTCACTTGGAGATTTTGAAATTTATCGAATGATGCTCCAAAACAATTGACGATTCCATTAGCGACTTGATCGGCTGGTAAACACATGCATGTATAATTTTGTGGCGAAATACAGAACAGAAAATGCTCTGAACTAATTTCATTTTTACAATTTCCTTCATCTTCACCATTAAGACAATTTTGAAAACCATCACATCGTGTGTAGATATTATTGCACTGCCAATGTTCACAATCAGTTTCATCAGAATAATTTCGTCCATCAATCAGCATCGTGGGTAAATCCATGATTCGATCACATATTTTATAAAAAGAGATATCATCATGATTTATCTGTATTGGAAAAGTACAGATACTTTTTGGGAAAAAGCGTGATCGACACTGTTTCTCGTTTGGACATTGAAATCGAGAGGTTTGATTTAATGAACAACTTAATTCAGATAATGCTTGCTCGTCATCTTTCAAGAAGCAATCTGATATACCGTCAAGAATTCGATGTTTAGAAATATATTTCGACGAATTCTTACAACGATATAATGATGAATGATGAGAATCGATGATACGATAATGTCGAGTAATACAACCATCAAAATATGGTTTAATTGAATCGATAATTGATTTCCAAGTAGTCAATTCAGCGTTCATCATAAGACCCATTTGATCACTAGAGCGACAAGCCAAACTTTCATGGCGAAATGTGGGTGTGAGAAAATCGCATAATTGTTCATCATAACAAATATAATCAGCTTTAAGAGATAGTGTAACATTAATATTGTTAATCTCTTTTGGATGATATAAGAATCTTACATAATCATAAAGTACAGGAATAACTGGAAATTGAAGAGGAAACTTACAACTTTTTAATTGTTCGATAATCTCAGAAGATTGAATGAATTCATCACATGATATATTCGCAATTTTATCAATAATTTTCGTAAGACAAACCATGCTTATCCAACATTCGTATAATAAATTTCCTTGAACACTAACCGATTGAGCCAAAGCAAGATGGCGATTATTTTGGCATCGACCATAATCTTCTACACATTGCCCATCACTACACGAAAATTTGTCTTCATTAGGTCGACACATAAATTCTTGACATTCAAACAGATTGAAATTGAAATAAAATCTTGCACAGGTAAAGTTAGCAAAATAATCTGATCTATCAAGACATTGTGCTTCATGAGAACCCATTTGCAAAAACATTTTTGGAATACACAATCCATTATGACATCGATATTCATTTTCATCGCATTCATTAATTTCTAAATTAAAACATTGAATTTCATCAACACCACCATTAAGACAATCAATTCGACCATCGCATATCTCACGCCAATGAAGACACATCGATGATCCACCACGATCACATTCTAAAAGAATATAACACGTTCCATTAAATATATTATCAACGAAAGCTGTTTCAAAAGGATTCTGCACTAATTTTTCTTCATTAAATTTGAATGAATATTGACATCGTGATCCAAACCATGGCTGTGTGCAATTAAAGAATTTTTCATTTGATAGATTGGATTGAATTGGTTGACTAAGATAATACTCATATTTTTCAGCAAGATCAATTGATGATGACCACATGAAAATTTCATGTGATGTTATATTCAGACGGTATAATTCATCGAAACTCAAATAATCATCAGATATATTAAAGAATTCAACCATTATCGGATTCGTATCATTTTTGGGACGAATACAATATTTGACTATTTCAGAAAATTCTGGCTCAGTTGAAAAATAATGCAAACAATCAAATCCAAATTGATCGGTATCATAAAAAATTGATTGTGAGCCATTAAATGTTCATAGAAAAAACATTATATATAAAAACTTTGACATTATTCAAATCTGCGCTTATATGATAATGATAATGATAATGATAACATAGTTAAATGAGAGATTTAACATAGAGCTCTCCTAACAAATATTGACAATTTGTCTGGCTGCACTGATAGCGTTTAGTATTAGGAGTATGATTTTTTCTTTTTTTTCTCGATGTGACGTGCTTTGTCGCAATTAAATAAAAAAGTCATCTGATACTCATTTTTATTCTATTATGTCGGCATTATATATTGATATTACTAAAATAAATAATAAAATCACATATTTGAATAAATTCAGCTCAACTACGTGTAACTACGTAATTGACTTCATGCTGCTATAACATTCTATTTTATTCAATGTTATAAAGACTTGACACTGGACTTTGAAAAAATTTATCAAAATTTCTATATGAATTGTTTTTTATATCTATATTCAATGATACGCTCGTTTTGTTCGTTTTATACAATATAACTATTAAAAACATGTGTAAATCGTATAGGCATGATTAAATAGCTTTTTTTATTTGAAAGAAAATGAATACCATGTACCAAATATTCAGATTAATAAATAGGATGAAAGAACTCGACAACAAATGTTAATGACGGCAAGATTGTAGACATTATTTTTTGCACTGTGGAACTGAGGCCCAACAGTGATCACCGAGTACATAGCCATACTTTCCCTTAGATGTTTCAATATGATACCATTCTTTTGTTTTATGTGGAAGTCTTTCGATTTTAAAGCAGTCACATGGATAGTTTTGATAAGCCTCTACATACATAAATGGTGGACAATCCAGTGATGCACACGTGTGAGCAGCAGTTACTTGACGACACATAGCTTCACCACCCTAATCGTGTGAAAAGTAAAATATTTCAGATGTTAAGATATTCGATTAAGACAAAAACTTTACCTCGCATAGTGTCGAACCAAGAATTAACAACATCAAAGATACGATAATAAATCGATCCATTTATAATTTGACTTGTCTGTAGTGTAATAATATAAGTTTATTCGTTTCGAAATAAGTAATTTTATTAACTACGAGCGTCCTTTTACACAATAGTGAAAACATAACCTTTATATTTTAACGCGACTGTATTAATATGTTGGAAAGTACCTTATGGAAAACTTTCTCACGGATTTTGTTTTTTTAATTCGCTTTCTTTGTTGTGACAATCAAGAGTGCTAACGATTAGTACTGTAAGATTTCACAGCTGCCTGTTACCCATCACTATCTGGAATATAAGCATACAATAAAAAGGCACATTTTATTGAGATTGTGCTGCGCTAGTGAATTAGGGGAGGATCGATTAAATATGCAATAATAAAAAGAAAAAGATGAAGAAAAAGAAGAAGACTGGAAGAAAGAAAAGAGAAAAGATGAAAAGAAAAAGAGAGAAATTTAGCAGTAATACGAGAGAAAGCAAAAATATATGAGTCTTCATCATTCTAAAAATTCAAGTCACTGAAGGCGTAGACATTGATGCCTTTCGCAAAACAGTTTGATTCGTTTCAGTTGAAAAAAATGATCTACGTAATCGTTTTTACTTTCATAAAAAGTATTCTACTAGCAAATATCGTTGTAAAAGGTCGAGCGACTCAAATTAAATTCCTGAATTCAAGTTAGTCTGTTCTTGATATATCTTTTGTTATTTGTAATAGGTTCCTTGCTCTCGCAAAGGGACAGCGATGAACGAGCCTCAATCTGTTTCGAAATTTTATAAGAAGTGGTTCTTTTAGAGTATGAGGAAGCATCGGATACAGCGGAAATATCCATGCAAAATATAATAAACTATATGCGGGTGTGGGTGTGTATCTACTTTGTATTCACTCATACCCACACCCTAATTTATCTACTAATGTTTGTATGATGATAGATTGTCTATTCATCATTGAATTCACTCTTTGAATTCCAAGTTTTGCATTTGGTTTTATTCGAAATAGTCGAACCAGTGTATTTACTAATCGTTACAATCGTTTGAAAAAAGAAACCGATCGTCTGCTGATTTTATAATTGATTATAATAGCGCTATCTGAAATATTGTTTGTTATTAGTTCTCTTTATGATCATATAACCAATAGAGTAAAAAAAGATATTCTATGGAAAGCTGTTAAACATTTAGTTGCAAAAGATTACTCGACGTTGTATATTTATATGTGTATGTCAAGTGAAATGAGAAAATATCGAATGCTATTAATTAACAAACATTTCTGTCAAAATCGTATTGGAAAAATAAATAGTTCTATTATCAAAGCTATTACTAATCAATTGACCGAATCTACAACTGTTTACAAGCAACCCAAAAAATGTAACAGTTTAAATTTACTATTGTATTACTTAATTTAATACTGTACATTTATTGTGATGTACATCTTTCGTTTTGTGTATTATCTTTGATTGTAAATGAACTACCTGAATAGGCCAATCAATACATATTTGTACTGGCAAAATTTACGCTGGAAAAAAGTACTACGTATTACTTTTCCATTTGATATAGGCAAAAAAGTACCGACACAATCAAACATATAAAAGTAAAATATGCAATTATAATGTAAATGTCAAGATTCAAACGATTGATTCATCAGAAACAAATGAAAAAAACAACGTTCGACATTTCGTGAAAAGGTGAATGACTTATTACAGTTCTACATGAACTATGGCAGAAAATTCTACGCAATTGACCTATACTGATTAGATTTGTATTTATATTGCAACAAAAAATAACATTTTCATATTATAACTTCGCTTTTATTTTCAAGCTGTATAGATCTCAATCTGTAAAATAATGCGAGATTTGTTATTTACGTTGGTTATTGCAGTACTAATTGTTGCTGATTTTGCTGAAGAAGTGGATGAACAAGAAATAGAACGTATATTACACAGTGTTGAAAATAATAGTGCGATCAGTAGTGTCAAACATTTGTGGATAACGTTTTTTTATCTTCTTAGGACTACTGAATTCTGCCATTGATGATCAATTTGAACCAACTTATGCTGAACCTATGGATGGAACAGATGAACGCTCTTCTTTTATGCAGTAAGTAATGCTCGTAGAACTTAACTTTTGCTATTTCATGTAAGATTATTTTCTGTTCGTGTGTATAAGCATAAAAGTATGTTAAGAATAGTCAGATTTGAATCTAAAGATTCAACTGATACTACCAAAGTAAGTATTTTTCTACAAATACATAGAATAGTTCTTATCTTTCATCTTATTTTTCATTCCTTATGGCAGATTACTTTACATTTTAGATACCGAGTGAAAAGAGCGCGTGGTTGTGGGTGTGGTAGAGGTGGTAGTGGTGGCAAACAGCATACAAAAATGCACATCCATCAACTCAACAAAAACATGAAAAAGGACAAACAAGAAAGGGAGGAGAAAAAGGTGACCCAAGACGTCTATATAGAAAATAATCGAGAAGGAATAACTTGTATTCTATTGAAAAATAAGAAAATCATTTTTTATATTGATCAATAAAAAATAAGAGTTGATAGAAATAATACGAGTTCTACAATTCAAAATATGATAAATAACTTTGAGGGTGATGAACGTAGGTGCGGATGGGTGTAATATACGCAACGACTTATTTACAATTTATCTTCATACACATGATACCAAATGAATTTTAATAGCTCATTTCTTTATTTATATTGAAGAATTTAGTAGATAACATAAACAAGCGTATGAAACATGTTTTATTTTAAATTTATAATTTTCATTAGATTCAACAGCTGTTAATCAATCTTAAATACTTGATAAGAAAAATTTTGCACGTATTTTTAATTATTTAATAAGTCTTTCAATTATGAGAATGTTGATTTCATAGAACATTGCTACGAAAATCGAAGAAAAATATCAATATGTATTAAAAAAGGAGAAGATGTAGTAGCTCGAATCAATGATGTATACTACCGAGTAAAACAGAGTACACCTATGAAAAGTATGACTCATATTTTTCACGTGTTATACTCACTTCATTAGGGAGTCATTCATTTTCTCTAAGGTAAATGACGAAATATTTATTGCGGAAAAAAACAACTTTTTACATATATATATATTCAATTTTACATTACATATGATGGAAAATAAAATGAATGGTGATGAGCAACAAACTGATATTGAAGATGAAGAGACTATAATTATTATTTGTTTTGATCCAAATAATGAATTCAATGATTATATAGAAGATTTAAAACAACAAATCAATGATTCAGTTATATTTTATAGTGAACTCGAATTATGTATTAATTTTATTAAATCAATTGAAGATAAAACAATATTTCTGATTATTTCTCCTTCATCTATTTCTCAAATTAATAATTTTAATCAAATTAAAAGCATTTTTTTATTTGATGTATCACACAATTCAAATGAATGTTTATCATTTGAGGATTCAAAAATAATTGGTATTTTTGATAAATTTGATTTATTACTTACAGCAATTACAAAGCAAATTAATTTAATTGAGACGAAAATGTGTCAATGCTGTTTTTTTGATGAAATTCAATATGAAAATAAAGATTTATCAAAACAATCGAATAGTTTCCTGTGGCATCAACTTTTTACGGATGTTCTCTTACATTTATTATCTGATCAACAGTTTGAAAATGTAGATCAAAGTATCTTGGAACAATTCCCATGGATCAATGATTATGACTCAAATGATGCTGTACGATTGTTTATGAAATATCCATCACTTCGAGAATTAATTAACAAAGCTCTGAAAAATGAAAATATTAAACAACTTTATATGTTACGATATTTTCTCAGTGATTTAATACAAAATCTTCAATTTGGCAAAGAAAATCGAATTGTTTATCGAAGAATGTTTATATCTCGTAGTGAATTTAATCAAATACAAGAACATAATGGTAAACTTATTATGATGAAAGAATTTCTAATAGCAAATACTGATCGATCATCTTGCCATGCATCATCAACAAAACAAATTTCAGTGCTCTTTGAAACTGAATTGAATAAAAATTCAATCTTTGCTGATCTTGAGTTATCTGATCAAGAAACGATTTTATTTAATTTAAAATGCAACTTTTCGAATAGATAATATTCAACAGAATGATCAATTATGGATTATTAAATTAATTTCAGTTAATGATGGACAAATAATTAAACAAAAATATATTGATGATACACGTCGTCAATTTCAAGATTTAAGTACTTCAATTATTTTTGGTAAATTAATTTGTGATATGAGTCAATGGAATCAATCACAGGCATATTTTGAATATTTATTAAATAATCATTCACATACGGAAGATTTAGCATGGATTGAACATGGTCTTGGTCAAACTTATCATTGGAAAGGAGAATGGAATGAATCAAGAATATATTATGATCGTTCGTATGAACGAATGATGAAAAACGAACCAGTTCGTATTAAGGATTCTGCTGTTATACTCTCTGATATTGGTAAAATATTATATTTACAAAGACAAATAGAAGAATCCTTTAATTTTCATCAAAAAGCATTAGCAATTCACATGAAATATTATTCTCCTTATCATCCACATATTGCTATTAGTTTATACAATATTGGTTTGATCTTTCGAATAAGACAAAAAGAGGATGAAGCATTAGTCTTTTTTCAACAAGCATTATTAATTCAAGAGAAATATTATGATGCATTTCATGTAGATATTGGTACAAGTTTAACTCAGATAGCGTTATGTTTAACGAAGGAAAAAAGATATGTCGAAGCTCTTAATTGTCATCAACGAGCTTTAGCAATATATGAAAAATATTACCCGTTAGGCCATGTATCGGTTGCACTTATCCTTAATTATATGGGTTATATGTTTTATCGGCAAGACAAGTACAACGAAAGTTTTACTCCTATTCAACAGGCAATGATAATGCAGAAAAGATTTTATCCAAATGGTCATATTGATATAGCGATGAGCTTGCTCGATATGGGAAACATAGAGTATGACAAAAAAATTACGATAAATCATTAAAAATGTATGATCAAGGGTTGTTAATGTTTAGAAAACTTAATTTATCGAATCACATATTGGCTGTTGCTCTTTTGGAGAATATTGGCGAGACACAAATAGATGAAAAGAATGATTGTGATAAAGCTCTAGATTATTATCAACAAGCTCTTAACATACTCGAAAAATATTATCCGTCATATCTAGCCCGTATCGCTGACATCCTTAATGATATGGCTTATGCTTTTTTTAAACAACGGAAACTTGATAAAGCACTCGACTTCTATCATCGATCAATAAACCTACTCAAAGAATATTATTCATCTAATAATGTTGAAACAATTTCCTTTTTAATAAACTATGATAATATATTAGAAAATGATGAATTCATTAAACATCACGAACAAGTACTAATATCTCGAAAGGAAAACGGTACTACACGAGGTAATACTTGCATAGGAAGCAGTTTCAATAGAATTAGTCATATATGTCTCAGACAAAATCAATTTACTGAAGCTTTTGATTTCGCTCAACAATCAATAACGTTTACAGAAAAATCTAATCCAACTGATTATATAATGATTGCTAATAATCTTAGCAATATTAGTGAAGCTTTAATGTGTCAAAATAAATTTGATGAAGTATTTGATTTCGAACAGAAAGCATTAAATATTCTAAAAATTCATTGTCCTACCAAAATTATCAAAATTATTGAGAGTTTAAATCAAATGGGTAATCTTCAACGAAAACAAGAGAAAAATTCTCCACATATCAAAGCAGATATTCCATTTACGCTTATGATGTCTTGGTATTATTAAATATAATCAGAGAAAATTTGATGAATTTTTGAATTATTATTATCGAGCAGCAAATATGCTAAAGAATTTTATTCGACTGGTTATAGTCAAATAATTCATAGTCTCAATTGGATTGCATTTATTTATTATAAGAAACAATCTTATGATCGTGCAATTGAATTTTATGAACAGTGCTTAAGAATTGATGAAGCGAATTCTATTCCAGAACAGTTAACTATTGATAGATTTCTTAAAGAATTAAGTGATATAAAACGAATTCAGCTTCAGTATGAAAGTTTCCTAGCATACGAACGAAACTGTTTGTTAATGCGTGAAAAATTTCTACCACCCAATCATCAAGATATTGGTAAAAGTTTAAAAAATATAGGTTTATGTTATGAACATCTTAATCAACGTAAATTGGCAATTGATTATTATAAACGAGCATTAGTCGTTTATAAACAATGTCCATTAGCTACGCATCGTCGATCGCCTATAGGATTAAAAATTGAGAAACTTTCTACAGAAATGAATCAGTTCAAAACAACGATAATAAAACAGTACAGACATCAAACACGAATTTGATTAAATAAATTTAATAAAAGTCATGAGATTATATATTGAGGATGCGAAAATGGGTGTGGGTACTGTCTATTCTTTTGAGTCCACACCCGCACCCTAGTCATAGTCTTCATCGATTGGTTTATAAATTTCAACCAAACGTGTATAGGGTGCATACATCACTTGCTGTCACTTCACGACTGTATACTCGAAAATCATCCACAACACCTGCAAATGGGCCTGGCAATACTTGATTGCCTGGAAGTGTGGTGCAGCTCATACAGCCGTTTAAACAGCCACCTAATGTCACGTAATTAACCCAACTCGACGCAGTCTGATAAGTTGTCGCTGCTATTGATCCAACTAAAACATTATTGATATATAGTCGAAGTCCATTTGTCGAACTCCACGTCTGAACAATATGAGTAAAATCGGTCAGTGACAGAGTTGAATACGATATAGCCACATAACTAGTATTTGTCATCATTTGAACTATTAATGAACCATTTGATGAGAAGCCGATAAAAGGAGCACAAAAATCAGTACCCGAACTATTGGTCGATACGTGTACGATTGTCCCCGCAAGTGACTGTGGCTTCACCCACAGTGAAAAGCTGAATGGCTGATCGGCTATGCCAAGAGCAAGAAAACCTGATGCTTGGAAGAATGAAGTGGAAATACCCATAAATGAAATAGCTTGTAGAGTTCGACCACTGACTAGATTATAATTTGAAGCGACAGATGAGACTGAATTTGGTCCGAGATCAAGTAGTGGTGAACTTCCATCGAAGCTGAAACGAGCCGCCAAAGTGGCCTGTTCCAAAATTTCACACGCAGACTTTAGTCGACCACTAACGGACAGCTCGTCAATGTAACCCTGTAATCATCGAAATTATTCATATTTTAATTTAGTTAAACTTAGCATTGAAAAAATCAAACTCATCCGTTCGTTTTCGAAAGAAAGTCTCCATTTTTACACCTAAGATGTATAGTCTATTATTAATGTTATTCATATTATGTTTTGAGACTAGCACTGTTGCAAAGCCTACAGGCTCCACAATGTCCGATCGATAATTTGGTAGCTTGCAGTTAATGAAGTTATACAATACTACTGTAATAATACTTTGTGATCACATCTCAGTAATCGTTTGGAATATATATTACTAATCGAGTAGATCATTCAAATTTTTTTAGATGAAAACTGTTTGATGGCTACTTAAACTAAGATCAATTTATATGCAGATGAAACAGAATGTTTCTTAAAATGAGTGTGAAAATATTTTCCTTCGATATAACAATACAGATGATCGAGTATTTTAGTACAAACCTGAAATGTAATATGCTGTGACAAAACAGGAATATTGCCAATCTGAAAGCTGCCATTGGTTGCTTTCAACACCGAAGAGGTTGAGCCTCCTGACAGAAAAATTCCATTGCGGTAGATAGACAGTGTTCGATTTGTGGCATCATATACGAAAGCTGCATGCACCCAATTATTGGTCACAATGGCTGGTGTATAGGTATTGACATCATCATTATAAAGACCAAAGTAAAGTGGATAGATCGAGCCAGTTTTACGAAGTGTTATATGGAGACATTTATCGGTTACTGTTATGGGGCAGAGACCACAAATACTTTGATGTGTTGGATTTGTCAGGCCAGTTGGATAAATCCAAGCATCTATAGAAAAGCTTGTGTTTGCTATAGGAATGTACGAAGTTGACACCATTTGAGTAGAATTAGCGGCAAATGAAATGGCTTGACCAGCGTAACCTTGAACAAATACAAGACTAGGACTACCTGTTGCGATGCCATTATGCAAATTGAACTCATCAGAATAGTCGTTTTCAAAACGCCATTTACCCAAGATTGATGCTGTAGATAACCAAGTTTGGTTGAGACAACTAGTGTTACATGTGGGCTGAATCGTTGTTGTACCTTATAAATATCGTCATGATTTTTTAAATATAAAGAGTTATGAATGTGGGTTAGAGTTTGGGTATGGATACTGTATTCGCCTAGCACTCACACCCACCCATCCACTGTATAATAAAGATTCTGAAACTGTGATTTTTTTCAGGAAATTTGTCAGTAAAATAAGTACGAGCTACAAATAAAATCGATGTAACTCATGAGCTATAAAAGATACAAACGTATGACTGATCTTAAATTAACTTATATATTCGAAGGTCTGCCATCGTAATTAATTAATTACGTTCTAAGTTGAGAATGTGAATATTCTAATTATCATTCAATCACTCATACACTTGAATTCAGACCAATATCACATCACACTCTGAATATTCTTTTTTATTAAAAATCTCTGTACAAATTTGAAGTTTTTAATAGAACTAACTGTATTTTTTTTATACATAAAAATCAAATGAACATTTTTTAATGTCATATAACGAAAAAAAATAAGAGTACTGATGAACTATTTTTTTCGAAAATTTACTTTCTACAATGACAACTGGAGAATGATCTACGTAATATATTATCATTTGTATCTCATCACAGATTGTTATTCAACGAAAATAGTACATACTTAATGTTTCTGTTGCAACTGTTTTTGATGTCAACCAGAATGTCAGTACAATAGCTAAACCTATTCCAGCTAGTAATGATCCAACAATACAGCATCTAAAACACCAATACCACGTAAAGGATGTGTTCTTTTGATCAACTCTGGTACTGAAATATTAGATATTTAAACATCTTGAAATCGATATTGTACTTACTGATTATTATCATCATCATCTGTCCAGGCATTGCGTTTGATTGCTAAATAACTTAGACGTTTGGTCGATACTGGATCCGATAACCAGTCGGACCTTTGTCGGCTTACCATTATGCGCAATGTCAGTAGATTGGTAGCTGATTTCGATCGGAATTGAATAAAGTAAAAATATGTATATATATATATGGTTTATATAATAAAAAATAATTAATAATAAGCCCATTTCAACGGATTCGAACATATAATATAAATTTCACCATTTTAATCAAAATTTTGACCTCGAGAATAGAAAAAAAAAGTGTTGCAGAATGTATGTTCGATTGAAAAATTCATTGTTTATTAGAGATGAATGAGTTGAGTGTGACAATTGGAAGAAGGAAAGTAAGGACGAGGTTGCTTTATTCTATCAATAAAATTCACAAGTCGATAACCCACCATTGATAGTCATCAATAAATCGATTTTGACTTTGACGTCTCTATACAAACAGGAATTTTAAAAAGTAAATATATTCTAACAATATTGCATGTTATTAAATACAGATTGGATTTAATTCTAGATTCCAAGATTTTACCTCTTCTAACTAAATTATGAATATTTCTAAATTTAACGTATAATAATCATTTCATTACATATAACGAATTGATTGTATTCTTTTATTTGTTTTCGTCGTATTTTTTACATCAATCTTCAGAACAAAAAGAATTTTCTTGGGAAAATAAAATCTTATCATTTGATTATTGTTGCTCATGAATTAAAAAATCGCATATATAAGGTTTATAATCAATTATTTTATTCGCTCATCGAATGGAAAAAATTCTTCTAATTGTAAAACTTGAATTATGATTAAGATAATAATAAATCTATAACAAGATCATTATTCATGAAGCCAGGTGTGTTAGATTAGTTTCGATTTTGATTACATTTTGACTATTTGAATTTGCTTCGAAATAATTATTTTACATATTCAATAAAAGAACTGTTTGTCTTTGATTCTTTTTCTTTTCTACATTTGAAACAATATTTGCATATATAATAATCAATATTTAAAAAAAACGCATCGATTTACACTCAACATGTTTTATCCAAGAAAATCAATCAGACTCTTTTTTGATGTACCTCATTTGTATAATAAAAAGTAAAAATACAGCATAAAAGTGAACTTATCCGAGTTTTAATATTCTTTATTATTAAAAGACCATATTGTAACTGAATTGATCAAGTGAGAAGAAGAAAATTTTTTTTATCCACTCAGTAATTTTATTTTAAAGAACTAGCTATTCATACCCATCCTATTCACGTACACATAGAAGTGCGAGGTGAAGAAATGAACAAAAGAAAATAAGGAGAAGAAAGAGGGTGATTACAGTGCATTCCTCTCACTTCTCGTCAAAGTGGAGAACAACAAAGAAGATGATGTAATACATCTTCTTTCCAATTGTATAAGAAGTAAATGAAATTGGAGAAAAAAATAAGAAAAAGAAAGAAGAGATTTGGATGAACAATATGATGGTTATGTGGAAAATAGGAGAGACAAAAAACATTTATAAATTAGATATTGAATGAGTTCATAGAGAAAGATCAAAATTGTTAATTTAGCAACAGCAAACCTTGGCACATGATCTTTTGACGGTGACAGTTTTCTTTCTGATAACTTTGCAACATGGTTTGCAGCAGCACACAGTTTTACGTACACAACAGCATGGACCACAGCAACAATCACAGCAAGGGTCGCAGCAAGAGCAACAACAAGGATCACAGCAAGAACAACAACAAGGGTCACAGCATGAACTACAACACGAGCCACAGCCGCAGCCACAACCACAACCACAACCGCATCCGCAACCACAACCACAGCCTGGCATATTAATAGTAATAATGTAGTATAAAATAAAACTGAAGTAAGATAAGAACTGGTTTGTGAAACTATGAGAAAAGGTGTATGTATATATATACTCAGAGGTAGAGAAACAAACAAAATTGTTTTCAGTCAACAAAACAATTAACTACTGCTCTCACATGACAATAACTGAGATACACATGTGATAGAAAAATATATGAGGAGACATAAATAATAATTTGTTACTATTCATGCAATACACTGAACATCACGTACTATTGCATATCATTTCTCACTCATGCAATACAAGGAAAATATGAAATTCACACTTATTACCAACGTCTTTCCTTTGATTTGTTTTGATAGTGTAGAAAACATCTAAATTTAATTGCACTTTGATTTCGTAACCACAACTCTAAAAGGGTAAATGTCATTTGATACACCTTTTTTTGATAAAAACAGTGTTAATCAAAAAAAAAAACTAAATGTTTTTGATGAAAAATATTGATTCTCACGTTCTAGTACACACACATACTGTAATATCATCAAATTACGTAAATATCATAACACAATGCAACACAAGAGAAAGCAGTATGAAAAACATATAATGTATGGATACAATAACAATAAGAATAGCCTTAATTTCATGTATCAGTTGTCAATGAATGAATGTTTCGATGATACAAAGGCGCGTAAAAATGAGAGTGTGGGTGTGATAGGGATACTGTATTCACCTAACACCCCCCCCCTCAAGAAAAATGCAAAACAAATTTTTACTTTGATTAACGAAATTTTTTTCTTGAAAACTTGATATAGAGATAAATTCTCATAGCTTCAGTAGTTGTCGTTTTTTTTCAGAAATTCCACTATAGAACCCTCGAAACTCATTGAAAAAACAATAAATTATAGTCTCTTCGAAAATATATATTATGGACTATTTAAATAAGGATGAATCTCAAAATCGATATTTTTGAAGAGAAAAATGTTTTTTTGACCCGGGAGGAGGCCCTCAAGAAATCAATAGAAGAATTTTAGATAGATTGGTTTTGCTTTCTAGTTTATAGAAATAGATGATAAATGGGAGTTTCCGAATCTCATCATTTGTCAAAGAATCGATTAATTATGGCTAAATACAATTCTTAATCGAATTTCATCACCTAAAAGCAATATACAACAAATTCGACAAACAGTCGAAAGTAAATCACAAGTTTTATATTATTTCATTAGAGAAATCATTGATACCAATTGAAGTAAATTATCTTCTACATCGTTGGAAACATGATAAAGTTCTTAAAACATTTTTTTTTATTATTCTTGATCAATTATATGGTGAATACCCAGGAATATTTTCAGAAATTTTAAATAAATTACCATCGAATTATATTCGTCATTGAGGGTGTGAGTGAGAATATCAATGTGGATGTACGCCGGCTTGTTCTGTTCAAGTCCCACATCTACGCTCAAGATAGACTTATTTGTTTATCTTCGGTGTAACAGTAGAAGAAGAGGTTTGCTATGCGTCGTAAAAGAAAAATGCATACTTGAGTTTTTTTTCTCTACTGTTTAGACGCTTGTTATCTTTTGAGACAAGTTGGAAAAAACCAAGACGTTTATTCATAATTGCGTCAGCGTGAAGAGAAAGAGACAAATACATTTGTTAAATAGACGCTGACTTGACGTAAATAACGTTAGCAACATTTGAGGGTGTGAAGGTGGGTGTGTCTTCTTTCTATACCGACACTCACACCCACATCCACATCCCCTATCGACGCCCATATACACTCACATCCACGCCAACATTTACACACCCCCATATCTGCATTTTATAACTGAAAACATGAAAATTCCTTTGACAATATAGTAAAAACGTGACACGTGGCGACTGCTTCTACTGACAATCGTCAATTGCGTCTTTTTTTTATAATAAACTATTGATAAGGAACAAACATGCGCATTACATAAATCATAGTTATCATGCGTAATTCTCTCTCGTTAAAACAAGTGCAATAAAGTAAATCATAAAAATACCAACAATGATTCAACCGATGTATATATATACGATCGAATATAGTGTAAAAGACACTCATTTAGTGTCCTGAGCATACGCACTTTGCCTACCTATATAATTAACTATACTAAATTTTGAGACAAAACAGTAATCTCGATCACAGAATTGTTTATCTACGATGATAATAGTAATTCTGAGATCGAGCAGATAAATGTTTAAGTGATCAAATGTGGCTTAATAGAATAAAATTTTAGATAATAATACAAGCATTATGTCTTGCCCTTACCTTCAATCAAATTTGGATAATATGAAAAACAACAATAGTAATGTTGATGAAATACCGATTTTGACAACAACGACAAATAGTATTACAAATGATCATGCACACGTCACAGAACCATTAAATTACACGACATACTTAGGTTTAAATTCATTATTATCTTCATTGCGATGTCTCAGTCATGTTGATCGATCCAATGAAAGCAGTCTACCTGTACATGATGAACATTTTTTCATTATAATTCATCAAGGTAAATCGAAAGAAAGCTTTATAATTAATTGATGAATTCTTCTTATAGCTTTTGAACTGTGGTTCAAAGAAATTATTTACGAAATCGATTCGATTCGAGACATTTTCGGCAGCAATGATGATGTTGCAACCTTTGTTTTTGACATCAGTTTACGTTTGAATCGAATAGGAAAAGTTTGGAAAATATTAATTGATCAATTACAATTACTTGAATCGATGACACCAATGGAATTCCTCGAATTTCGCGATTTTATTACACCAGCAAGTGGATTTCAAAGTTTGCAATTTCGTATCATTGAAATGAAACTCGGTTTGACCGATAAATCACGAGATGCATATAAATCAAATTTTTTTACTGAAACAATGTTTAAAGGCAAACAATCAAATGAACTTCAAACATCTATAGGAGAAGTTTCATTGTTACGGCATATTGAAGTAATATATGACACTATATTATAGCTATAGACTATGTTCTATTGACGTTTTAGCGATGGCTTGAAAAAATCTATGATGAGACATCATTTAACTTTTGTGAAGTCTATGAAGAAGCTGTGGAATCTATGATTGATCATGATAAACAAGAAAAAATTCAGGTATGAATCAAACTATTATCAATAAACTGAATCTTTCTTATATTTCTTATAAGCAGAATGGCATCGATGAACAGATTGCTGAAATAGAGGCCGACAAGGCGAAATTGCAATTTGATGAAATGATTAATTCTATAAAATATCAAGTACTTGTGAATAATAACCAACGTCGAATGAGTCATAAAGCTATGTTAGCTGCGTTGATGATTGCACATTATTATCAACAACCTTGTTTTCAACAGGTATATCAAATAATTAGTTTACTCATGGATAACGATACTTTAATGACAAGTTGGCGTCGTATGTAGAATAAACTTGTCTCTTTTAAAAAATATTTTATGATGTTTATGCATTCTTAGATAGGCATATTCTTTTGGTTCTTCGTCAGATTGGTCGAAAACCAGGTACAGGAGGTACTGATGGATTCACCTATCTCCAAGCAACACTTAAGTAAGTGAAAAAAATATAATAATAGTAATAAAATTTTAATATCATTTAAAATTAGTTTTTGATCTTGTTTTATTATAATTCATAAAATATATGCATACTGATCTTTGTCTTTTGCCTTTATTTAAGTGAAAAATATCAAGTGTTTATTGACTTCTTCAATATTTCTTCGTACCTGATACCTCGAAGATTTTTACCAGAATTTGTTGGAAATTCTGCATCACCAAGAGCAACTCTATCATCACTTACACTGCAATCTCCTCAGCAGATTCCTATTATGATTAAACAACAACCACACATTTCAAAACATTTATCTAACCAAGATTCGACGCAATATAAACAGTTTCTTTTCTGCTTGCTTTTGTTCGTTGCAGGATATTTCTTCTCGCTAATATATTAACTGGTCAGTAAAAAATATAGAGATGGCCAGTATATATGTTGATCGGTATGAGGGTATGTGAAGGTGTGGGTGAGTTTATGTCTAGTGTGGCTGTCTCTCTTTCATCTACATCTGCACCCTCTTACTTTGATTGTTAAAGTTTTAAGTAACTTTGGACTAGTCATTGTTTTTATTTTAGCGTGCGTTCTTTTGATTTTATCCCGAAGTCCGCTTTCGACCAGTCAATTTTATTCTAGCTTATTGATCATTAGTGAATCAACTACAGACTAAAATCCTGGAAAACCATCTTGAGGTTGTGGATGTATATGGGTGAGAAAAGAGAAGATACCCACACTCACATCAACGCCCTCACCGTCATTCACACCCAAGATTTTGGAATATTTCATTGAAATATTATTTTAATTGTATTATAGTTAACTTCTCTTCTTCCTATTGTAAATTTTGATTTAGCTATATCATCGTCTGAGATGCAAACGAGATGAAGAAAATTTATTTCATTTTGACGAAACAGATGTATCTATTGGATGTTTTTTCGCCGACACGGAGACGTAGATTCATCAGTCATTTACACACAAGCATATATTCATGTTTATTTCCGCATTCAAGTCAACACCTCATCCTCATTCTCACTCATGATATATATTAATAAACAGTTTGATTGTAATGAATAAGTTCTCTACATTAAAGAAATTGTTGATAGAATAGAAGAAAATTTATTTTTTTTGATGAGCTCAACAACGACAAAAGCAATACAAAATGAATATACGTAATAAACAATGCTTAAATATTACTTGAATATACAACATAGAGGGAATGATACATTAAATTACAACACAACATTAATATTGTTTCACCGAAATAGATCATTTTCTTATGTTCCAGCCGGAATAGTGGGATGAGTTTGCATAATATTAACATGTGGACGTCTTCGATTAAGCCAGACGCGAATATCATTCCTCAGTTCGGGTATTGCAAAACTTGTTGTTAATGGTGAACTTAACACAGGAATATAAATCAAACCAAGTGTTAGCCAATTATCATGGATTTCTCGTATGAGTGGAGTTGAATGTGCTGTATAGATGACTGTAGTTATGCTTACAGGTAACCAAGAAATATATAACATTCCCGTAACTGATAAAAGTTGTAATACCATTCCTTTATTTTTTTGCCAAATATTTTTTTGTAACATTCGTCGTTTATGAAGAATAACTCTTGTAAGAATAAAACCGTTTGAGAAAATGATGACAAATAATGGTGCTACAAACGTCAAAATCCACACAAATAGCCCAAAATCTCGAATTAATATAGAACATACACTGCCACATACAATAGCATTATAATTAAATTGAGTTTGACATGGATAGAGCACTGAAAAACTGAATACAAAGACTACCGAAATGATAAGTATTAAAAACATTGGTATATAATGTAGGATGTTCTTGTATCTGTTAACACAAAGTGATATTATCAATAGAATTATATATTTAAATTAACTTACTTGAGTAGAAATTTATTATGAAATACGAGTAAGTAACGTTCAATTGATAAATAAGCATTTAAATACATAGTACACATATTAAGAGTAGACATTAGTGTAAACCAATATGTACAAAATGTATAGTTTGGAATTGCTACTTCACCTCGATGAAGAAATTTAATTGTAAGAGGTAAATCAAGTATAGCCTGTATAAATAAAATTTGTTTCTTTTTCTATAGATAATATTCATAAAAATATTTTTACCTGAATAAAATAAATCAAAAAAAGACAAAAGATCAATTGATTACTTAATTTTTTAAATATTTCTTTGTTTTGTGTCACACGATAGAATACAAAACATGAACTAGCAACAGATGGTAAAATCAAAGCGATCAGAAAACCAAATGTAATTTTTTGAGCAAGTGTAATACTCAATATAGCTCCGGCACTGCTCACACTACTATCGTTTGATAATAAACTCATTTGGTTTTCTCTTTCGCTCTTTTTAACAATAGAATCTAGAATAAATAATATGTATAATTCCTGACAAGTCTATTACAATCATTGATTTAAATATAAGAGAAGGAAAATATAATTATACTTACTCGCTAAGTTGATAGATTTAACAGAGATTTTAAAAAAGATCTACTAGTGAAGGTACTCATATAGGAAGTACGACTGACTTTCCATAGTATTGCTATCTACTAGCGATGGCGGTAAGATAATTCTTGTATCTCTTTTTAATGTATAGAATAGAAAAATGTCACATAAATTTCTAGACATCATAGAAATATCATTTTAGAAAACTAAACTAAATAATTCTTCTAAAAGCAAACGAGTAGTCCATTGAATTAATCATGCATGAATACCTTCATTAAGGTTGTATGTCAATTAGAATATTCAGAAAAGGATTATTTTATCTGTCGTTTCCTTCGACTGGGTACATTGCTTATTATTTTATCTCCTTTTAATATATAGAACAGAAAATGTCACATAAACTTCTAGACATCATAGAAATATAATTTTAGAAAACCAAATTAAATAATTTATTTACAAGCAAATTTCAGGATTTACACACAAATCTACATTTTTGAAATTCTTACGGAAACAGAACTAACAATTACCATAATAATACTAAAAAAGAATCTCGAATTTTGCAAGTCAGAATATCTTAATTCGATAGTAAAATAAAACAGATTTCATAAGTAAATTATTGTTTTATTAGAAAATAAAATACAGATACAATTGTAAGAACAACACGAATTGAGAATTCTCATATCATCATGATAATCGAGTAAAATAGAAGATTTTGTTTCTCCTAATCAACAATTCTTTCTCTAATTAACAATGACAAGTCAAAAAAAACATGTTATTGTATATAATATCATGCTTTCATCAAAATAGATTAGAATATTTCTTTGTTAATGTCAGGATTTAGTCGTCTATAGTATGTCATAGTATATTAATCAAGATTGCATAAATTTATAAAAAGAATCACTGTTATGTAAAGAACTTGTTTTATTCTATTTCATCATTATTTTAATCAAATCCAATTATTAAGTTCTATTATTAACTCCTTCAGGACGGGTGGTACACCGTATATACCAGTCTTTTTTTTAAAGAAACATGTTATCTATTGACGATGATAAGTAGTTGTGTACACGTTAGAATATACTTATAGCGGTGATATATATCTTATATGACTTGCGTAATTATGACCTATTTTCTTCCTTTTCTTCTATGCATTAAACGATTATGCTGTATCTTCTTGATTTATTCTCTTGCATACATAGGTGAATATTGTGTTGTTAGGTGATGCGATCGTGTACACAGCATATTAATAAATTTAAATAAAAAACAGAATCGTCTGATTCTTTAAAATCTATTTCTTTTCAAAAAAATAATCCCGTCCTGAAAGGATTAACTGATATCAACAGGCTTACTATAAATAATAAAATAGTAAAATTGCTCTCATGAATAAGTATCTTATATCGAGTCTTTTCGCCCTTTATTATAAAGGTTCATTATGTGTAGAATATATAATCATCCCTGTTAGGACCAACCTAAATTATATATTTTTCATTTTCAAATCGATATTAATACAAGACAAAATTTGAAGATATCAGTTTTTATTGGGTATCATCAGCAAATAGCAGTGTTTATCTATGATTTATAGTAACAACATTATCTTCGATGAATATCTTATTCAGTCTATAGAACATGATTAAATACAATGGTTTCTAAAAAAAGGTACAAGAGCTACTCAATCATGGTATGATGAAATTAAACATTATAACTTCGATCGGTCAGGTTTTTCAATGTCGACCGGTCATTTTACCCATGTTAATTGAAAAAGTAGTACTAAGCAAGGCACGAGAGTTGCTTTTGGAAATAGTGAATGAAAAGTCGTTGTTGTAGCACAATATGATCCCGCTGATAATATGATGGGTCAATTTCCACAAAATGCTTCATCTCCTCGTTAATCTTTTTTTTGAAGGAGAAAATTAGTAATTAAATTACTGATCATATTTTATTCTAGAGAAAAATACTTTAAACTTTTTCAGTATTTATACTTTATTCTATTAATATTATGATAAATAAAAACGATTATTTTTGTTATTCAGTTGTTTTAAAAACTCAGCTAAAGATCAGATTACATTGTCTTTCTGAAACATTCATATGCATTATTCGTGAAAATGTTATGATCATCTCACCCTCACCCACACCCACTCATAAAAAACTTTAATAAGGTCATATATTGGTCAAAGTCAGTGCTGCTGTGACAGATTTTCAACAAGTTTCATGCTCATCTTTACATCAGGATGATTCTTTGGCAGTCTAGCTTGCATGATCCGCAGTGCTCTTCGTGCATATTGAAGAGCTTCTGACTTCGTGTTGGCTTGATTAGCATAGAAAAGTCCTAGTCGATAACATGTAAAAGCAACTAAATGGTGATCTTTGCCTAACATTGATTCCCGCATATTTAAAGCTGTCTTGTAACAAGCAAGAGCCTGTCCACAATTTCCTAATGAAGAATGCACTAGGCCCATTATGTGAAAGGATTGCGCCTTGCATGGGTGGTCTGTGGGAAGATTTTGTTTATAAAGATTTACACTACGTGATAACAGTAGAAGTGCATGCGCATAATTCCCGCACAACCAATATGCAGTTGCTACACGATTGCAATTCATGGCTATCTCAAGATGATTGTTTGTTAGGCAGTGCTGGTGAATAATCATTGCTTGTGTACAAAAAGATAAGGCTCGGGCAGAATCTCCTAAAAGAGAGTATACGGTTCCGAGACCAGACAAACTGCAACCGTAACCAAGGCTCGATTGAGGTAATGTGCGTCGATATAATAGTTGAGCACATCGGTAATAATGGATGGCGTGCTCGTATTTGCCCATTACACGATAAATACGTGCTAAGCTGAAGTAAATTTGAGGGCGATTTTCATCATGCACTGTTACTGAGCGTAATAGACGTTGAAAATATTCCAGAGCTTCTCTATTTTTGCTCGACACATCAGATAAATATCTACCAAAAAGTACCATCGCAGGAGTATCAGCCAAACGTGTTCGAGTGTCCAGTCTATATTTAAGATTCAGCCTATCGACTTCTGAAGATGATTCCAAGTAAATGAACCACATTTTATGGCCGCTATCATACACAATTTTCTTAATAATAAAAGTAGTGCCGATATCGAAAATCATTTCATGTTCTTCAGGAACAGCGCTCTGAGATGACACATCTGCTACAATAATTTTGGGCGAGCGAATATAATCTACATCAATCTTGAATAGAACAAATTGCTGTTTATCTTCAATACTGCGGTGCGGGGGCATGTTTGTATCAGGATCAATCGCAAGGAACTGTTTAGCAACGTCTGAATTCTTGGATGTTGAAAAGAAACCTCTGGTTGCCACTAGTGTACCAACATTTAACTGTTCCACTTCCTCTCGACAAATGATGGATCCACGGTAAACACGAAATGGCGAATTATGACACTGTTTAGTATCTTTAGCCATTTCTCGTATGCGTACACTTAAGTCGATGATGAAATAACGAAACGTATACGATGCCATAACACTGTCCCAGCGTAAAGCTTTATTGATTAACTGATGAAGAAAACAAGGTTTTGTATACCAATAAATAGCATCATCTGATCGGTAGTCACGAGCGAAGTCAGCGATCTTCATTAAAATGCAATTGTTTCCTCGGTAGTGGGCGCGACATTCGGCAAGCATTTGTCTTTTTGCTTCGGCTGAATTGGAAGACATCTCGATCAAAATATCTATCATCGTAGAAAACCACGAATCAATGATCTTATCACCATCAGTTTAAGATTAGTTGTAGAGCTACCTGACATCAAAAACTAAAGTACTGTCATGCTAATTTTTTCTCTTATACAATCGAAGGAGAGATCTTGAGAGGCTTAGAATAAACACTAACCTTTGTACGAATGACCCCATACAAAGAGGCCAAGTTCTTGACTAAGATCAAGAAGTGATTTTTCTTGCCAATTAAACGTGACGAATGGTGTATAATGAAATTCATCAAGTTCAGCAATTAACTGTTTTAGTCGAGTCACCATCAAGGAATAAGTGTGAAAGATGGTCAGCGAGATGTTAGCGTCTTCTAAAGTTTTTTTTTGCATAGTTAAGTTATTCTCTGTCTTCGCGCTGTTTGGTGCAATCAATAAAACTGAATGTACCTGTGGATAGTGACTCAAGCGCGAAACTTGATGAAGAATATCGATCGTTGATGCCACAACGATGCGTTCGTAAGATCGAGTTCGCTTTAAATATCTACTACACTTCGCAATACTTGTATATCGAAGGATGTGATAATTTTTATTACCACTTGAGCCATCGAAAATTTCACAGTCTGCTTTGAAGTGAGATGAGTTAGGATCTCCAAGACAGATGATGGTAGTAGAGCTAGGCACAGATGGAAGATGACGCAACGGCGTATTATAAATTCTTTGATTATCTGGTCGAGACATGACGGCAAGAATCCAGTCTAAAAGGAGAAATCATGCTTTTCAAGAAGTTTCACCGAGTGATGTTGTACAAAAAGCTATGCCTTAATGAGCAGAAATCCTCACTCGGGTTTTGATACTGAAAAATGGGCGTGTTAGCAGTTCCACATTTAGATTTTCAGCAAATCTAATACGATTTGGCAAAGCAGACGGCGCCAATGAACTGTATATATGCGTATAGCGCTTTTTTTAGGATAATTCCGATCACCCACAATAAATAAAGATGATTTGAATTCAACAACGCTGTAAACTGAAAAGAATCCCTTACAGCGCATAATCTTCGGATGTTTCTTGATACTATGCTTTACAAGAGAAAATATAAAATGGAGTTTGAAATGAATAAACTGCATCGTCTTAAACACGACTGCAAACTGGGAATAATTTTATGGGTATTCACCTGGTCCGGACAGATAAGTGTAAATGTTTTGACTATTACAGCGTATTTTTGCAGTCAAATATAAACCGTTTCGTTTCTTTTTCTTCCAATATGAATTATAACGTAAAAACAAATGTCTAATATCGAAGTGCAGTGTCTATTCACACTCAGTGTATTTTTTTACCACTTAAATACCATTCTGTGACGATTTTCGTGGACGAGATGGATGCACTGATGATACTAAGTCTTTATTTATTTCTTCCTCTCATAGAACGAAAAGAAAGAGAACGCCAAAGTACATCAAAATGCACAAAAGTACGAGCATAAAAATGTTAATCCAATAAATGAGAAAAATCGAAAGGACGAATAGCATGCTAGAGAGAGCGTCACACATGCTCTTTGGAATAAGAGAAACAGAATAAAAAAAATCATTTTACGTTCTCTCTAGTCTTCAGACAAGTGACTGGCCCACACCAGTATAAAGCAGGACTAGGCAAGTCCGAGTCATGACTTAGACTTAAGTCACTTTTTTTGATTGACTAGGGTAGGTGTGGGTGTGAGAGTAAGGTTAATGTAATACCTACACTCAAACCCACACCCACCCTCAAAATTTTCTTTTTCTTCTGTAAAATTCAACAAAAGATAAAGAATTTATCGTTTATCTATTAGAATTCTTTTACTTAGAATTCTCAAATTAAATCCAATATCAAAGAAAAATAGTTACAAGGATTTTTCATCATTGTTTTTTATCAAAAATTTCATTTCTTCAAAACTTATTAGGTTTTTTCATTGATTTCCAACAATAAAACTCCACTTTTTTTCATTTTTAGTTCTCGATTTTTTATTTTAAAAAAATTTCTTTTTTTTGTTTTAAAATCAAAATTTCATTTACAGAATTATTTTAAATTTTTCAATTCGATTATTCCAAAGATCGGTAACATAGAGATTCCCTTCATCATCAAAAGATAAACCCATGAAATGATTCAGTTGATTTCCTCCACCATTTCCACCAACAATAATTTCACCTTCTTCTTTTCCTTCACACCAACGCATTACTCGATCATTCTCCCAATCTGCCACATAGATTTGACCCAAATCATCAACAATTACACCTTGAGGTGAAGACAATTGATTTAGATTTCCTCCTTTACCATTTCCTCCAGCCACAACTCTTCCTTCTTTTAAATCTTTTCCCCATTTCATCACGTGATCATTGTTGTAATCTGTTATATAAATAGATTGATCTTCATCAACAAAAATAAAACGAGGAAAATCAAGTTGATTGAGTTGATTTCCTTTTCCATTTCCACCTGCCACTACGTTTCCTTTGTTGTTGTATTCTCCCATTTTCCATCGCCTTACTTCATTCTTCTTATAATGAGAAACATAAAGAAATCCATGTTTATCCATTGCCAAACCCCAACAGTCAGTATTTTCAGTGAGAATTTGTTGAGTTTGATTCAACCATTGAACTACTCGTCTGTTCCCTTTATCAGCAATAATGATCGAATGATTTTCTTGATCAACAATCACATCTGTTGGATTATTCAATTGATTTATTTGGTTTCCTTTTTCATTTCCACCTGCAATGATTTGTCCTTCCTTTGCATTATATTTCCATTCAACAATACGATGATTCCAACAGTCAGCAATGAAAATATTTTTCGTTTTATCAATAAAGATTCCGTGAGGACCATGTAATTGATTAAATTTTAGTCCATATCCATCTTCACCAACAACAGTGATAGCATTTTGTTTCCATTTATTGAATGTCGGTTCTAGAAAATGATGAAAAGAGTGAGAATTATTCTTTTAGAAATAATTTTTTAAAAACTTACTTTTTGATGAAATAATTGAAATATCATTAATAAACGGTTGTGAATCTTCTTTAATAGAAATATTTGTCGGATTATTGAATTCTTTTCTAATTTTTATTAATTTATTTTTCAAATAATTTAAGTTAATTTCATTAAATTCATTTTCAGCATGAATTTGTTTTATTTGATCAGATAAATCATTGAATTTCTTCTCAATATTATTAATGAATGTTTGTGAAGATTCAATGACAACTTTTCTACATTCTTGTGCTTTTTGTTGAATTATTTCAATTGACTTTGTTTCCCATTGATCAATTTGTTTTATTAATGCAAGATTTTGTGGATTTTGTTTTTGTTCATTAATTCTTTGTTTAAACTCATCATAGTTATTAATAGTATGATTTAATTCATCATTTAATATTTGTTTATGTTCTGCTAAATCCATAAAACAAAATTCTTTTGAACATCCTTTGCAAGGATAAGTTATTTTTTCTTTATTACATGTAAAGCATTGTGTTTTGTTATTTGCCATTGCCATGTGTTTGAATAATAGTTTATAGAAGAAATGAATAATCTCCTTCTCTGCCTTTGTCAATATAAACTTAATAACTCAATAATAATAAAAACATTACTTGGTAGAAGAAATCAAAAAAGAATTTTTTTATGACAAAATTTCACTGATGAAACTGATGGGTGTGGGTCTAAACTAAAAGAAGAAACACCTGCACCCTTAGAAAATATTTATCTATCGCTTTCGTCGAAAATGAGATGGTATATTTTCAAAGGTATTGAAGAAAAGAGTGTTATCAGACGAGTATCATTCTTTCATTTCTTAGAGTGTGCTTGTTTCTTCTTTTAGTTTAGACCAGCACTCACGTCCACGTGCACCCAGGTATTTATATCTTTACATAGATGTGTTTTGTTATTCTGAGTATGCAA
>CAJNOI010000122.1:198628-247591 GCA_905250115.1 Adineta steineri
AAAGACGCCATACAAACTCATCCGACATATCATTTTAACCTTATGAGTTATAATTTAATATTACTTTTCATTTTTTAGTTTCAATGGTTTTGTATATTGTCAATAAAATTGATAGTTACTAAACACGACGATTAGCGATAGTTTCTACTCAACAAAAATTACAGAAAAAATGAAATGAGAACTTGAAGAAAAGTATGGATAAGGATTTATTTTCCTAAAAAAAATAAAACGTAGCACTTTACAAATAGTAATAATTAATTATTCGTAAATGCTTTGCCGAACCTTTTTTTTATTTTCAGTTTTAAATATAAATAAAAGTATTAAAAAGGATCTTACTTACCCTATGTTATCTTATAGTATGAGTAGTTACGTCCACTGATAAATAAGGTTATTATCTAAAAGAAAGTTACTTTTTAATGGGTGTTGTGATACTTTGTTATAGAAAAATTTATATAAAATATTTCATAAGGGTGTGGGTGTGGACCAGAGTTACCAAACCTCATGATTTTTAAACGTTTCTCCTGACGATAATTCTCCTGAAATCAGAAACTAAATTTAAAGATTTTTTTCTGATTTTGAATTCTTTTCTTATTTAAGTTTTGACGGCGTTTTATGTACAAAGAATGGAAAAAAGAGAGTAGTCACAACTATGTATATATATTATAGCAAACCAGCGTCATGTATCTCTAATTCTTTTGACAAATACTATAGAAATATGAATCCAAATATATGATACACCTTCGACTAAAAAATCTGTCCACCATTTTTATTTCTGTGCTATCATACTTTGTATAAAATTTATTGTCTAGTAGAGATATGACTTAAGCGTTTTATTTCAGTATGGTAAAACGATCACAATGTAATAAAACTCTGAAGTGATATTTCACTCGACAATAAATTTTATACAAGATATGATAAAAAAGAAATCAGTAGGGGAAAGAGTTTTGTGCGAGGGTATACTTTCGAAGAGCATACATGGCACATGCAACAAAAACCATGTTTTTAACTGAGCATTACAATAAATAATTAGATAACCTGTGTTTTGTGCCTTTTTTACCACCTCTACTAGTAATATGTACGCTATATTAGGTTTTTTTCTATCGCCGGAAACATGATCAACAAAGAAAGAGGCTATTGAAAAATCTCAATTCGGAAAACTTTCATCTATACGGGCCGGTCGATCTTTTTAGATTCGATCCGATTCCAGCGCTACCATGGACCGATAAATAATGAGTTTAAAGAACGAATTATGAGTCAAAGTTCCAGTTATACAGAATTTGACGATATGATAACAGGAATAGAATAAAAAAATAATCTTAATAAATGTTGAGCTCAAAATTAAAATGAGAAAATTTGTGAAATAGTGCAGAATTGTTAAACAAACAAATTCACTTTGAAGAAAAATACAAACGTATAGCAATAATATCAAAAAAGGATGTAGGAGGTGTTTTACTCTGGTCTGTTTCGATTCTTCAACAGTTTCTTAAGACACACTTATATCAGTTTTATTTATATTGTTCAATGTACAGCTTCAAAATAATTAGTAAAGTAAACGATGTGTAATTATCTTTCTATATTTTTTGTTTTGCTCAGTAAGATGGATCGTTTCATTAACTCGCTTATTAAGAACCAAAACTGTAAACATTTAAGAATAAAAAGCTTTGCTTTTTTGGAAAAAGTGCGTAACACTGCTGTATTTTTCTTCTGGTTTAAAGAAAAAACGCTCCTGTTTTTCAACGAAAAACTCCTGATTTCTAAGATTTGGATTTGGCAACCCTGATAGTAATCAACATATAATGTTAAATCTCTCATTTTTTTAAATTCACAATTTCAATATGAAAAATTTAGTCGAGCGAAAATTATCTTTTACTTCACAGTTCAAAATAAAACAAAATATTGATTATATATGAAGCACAATGAGAAAATAATTCCATTTTTCTGGCAGAAGGGTATTTTTTATTTGTTATGTTAGTAGATATTTAGTGATTTATATAAAAGTACTATACTTATCATAACATTCATGAAAAGACATTTTTCTTTTGAATACAAAAAAACGCTAATAAAACTTGATTTTGAAATTAATTTATTTGAAAGTAAACGAACTATTAGTAATCACTCAATAAATTGAAGCAATTTGGTTCGGTATATTCGAATTCAGATGCAGCATAAGTATATGCCATTTTCATCGAAAAGAATTTGTGATCAAAAACAATCGATTCTATCTATAACAAGTTATTTAAGATAATTAAATCAATACCAATTAAAATGAGTGAATGTGAAGCTGAAGTTGAGGATGTGAGTGAAATAGAATAACCACATTCTAACCATCTCAGTTTATAATGATTTAATTATTTAAAATAAATTCTCATAAATAAGATCGATTTTTTTCGATCATGGTTGTTTTTCAGTCATACATTCGTGATATTTAACACGAGTTTCTTTTAATAACAACTAGATAAAAAGAATTGAATTTTAATAAAAATCACAAATCTTCCTCCAAACTTTAGTTCAGGATCGATACATGACTACTATCTATTGATATAAATTTTTAGTCTATTTCAATTGTTTATATTATTTCAAAAGAACAAACTTACCAGAATGAAACTATTTCAAACAATTGAATTTCTAAACTTTTGCTGTTCGGTATAATTATTTCGATATAAAGTAAAAATTAATTCGTATGTTTCAATTTGAATTTCTTTTTCGGTGAATAAGTTGTTTTAACTATTTTGTGAATGAATAACATTTTATATTTCATGTGTTTTTTTTTCAACTATACATTTAATTGATAAAAGAAATGTGACAAAACATTTCAAGTGAAGAAGAGAAAAAAATAACAAACAAAAATACATTTTAATTTTTGATCAAATGGATTTCTAGTCTCTCATAACGAATAGACATTGAAGGATGAAAAATAACATTTTAGAAATAATTTCAACTTGTGTTTTATTTTTTTTCACTACGTCTAGTATTATTTCACTTCTTTTGTTACGGTTGCTTTTCTGCTTTATAACTGAACAATTTCTATCCTGTTAGGACCTAATGATCATCAGTTTATGGAGAAAAGTAAAAAAATATAATATTTCAATAGTTTCATTTTGTTAATTAAAGAAAGTGAAAATCTCAAATAAATTTTTCAGCAAAAGAAAGTCTTTCGATAATAAAAATATTGTTAAGTATAATGCTTTGACCGAGAAATAAATAAGTATAAGATATGATGAGATTTAATCATAAAAACAAAAGTAGTGTTTATAATCGGATATCTCAGCATGGATACATAAAGAGAAATTTCATCTTTTCTCTTAAAAATTTTTGTTGGAATCTATTTGAAATTATTTTTATTTGAAAAAAAAATCAATAATTATTTAATCAATGTTTTATTTATGAAAATATAGTTCATATTATATAATATCGAATGAATATTATTTTAATTGAAATAATAAATAAAATTAATCAAATAGATAATTTGTTCGTCAATGAATTTATCTTAAATGTTATTTAATAGAAACAATGAATAAATCAATTCTTCATTCTATTCTTTTAAATATAATCTTCTCGATAAACTTATTATAAATTTATCACATAAGAATGGAAATACATGAGATAATACAAAATTTTTTTGGCTTGCTGCTTCTAAAAGTCTCAGTTTAAGTTCAGATATTTTGTTATAGTGTTTAAACATATCTAGGAATATGTACAAAGTTTCACACTTTTAAGTCTTGTGTTTTGTTGTGATCTATTATTTCTTTTATATCAAAGCAGGATATCAAAAGAACTACGTTTTATCTATCACTTTTCAATTTCTTAATACGCCGTATTAAAAAAAAGTAAAACATCCCACAAGATGCAACATAAGACGCTCTACAGTTCACATAGGATCACTGTTTTTATAGCTAAATATTCTGCTTTGACAATAGACACAATTCGACGCTATATGATAGTTCGGCCGTATAAAAACAATACTTTTTTGGTAAAGAATGAATATGTTTTTCCTTATTTCATCTCCTTCGTATATAATATATAACAATAAAATGTATCAAATAGCTATAAAAACTGTATAGTCGATAAAAAGATATAATAAGAAAATAGAAATTTTTCGTTCGTCTTATTTTTTTGTGGTGTTGAAATTTGATTGCTAAAATTTGTCTGTACTTATAAAGCAAAATGTGGGTGTTGCTGTGGATGAGGTTCGGTTAGATTGGGAACATCGTCATCTACTCACATCCACCCTAAAATTGAGGCTATAAGAAGAATCCTGGGAGACAAAAACTTTTGCAATGTCCTAGGTATTTAAATAGTTATTAATTTATCCATTATTTTTTATGCTATATAAACAAATAATTGAATTTATTTTTGTTAAATCTTCAAATAAATATTTTTTCTTTTCATCAAGTTTCTATGGAAAAATACGATTTTTTATTTAACAAAAAAAATTCTCTTCTTTGTTTCAAAATCAAAATTTCATTCACAAAATTATTTCAAACTTTTCGATTCGATTATTCCAAAGATCAGCAACATAAAGATTTCCTTCATCATCAAAAGATAAACCCATGGGACCATTCAACTGATCTGATTGATTTCCACTTCCATTTCCACCAACAACAATTTCACCTTCTTCTTTTCCTTCACACCAACGCATCACCCGATAATTCTCACCATCTGCCACATAGATTTGACCCAAATCATCAACAATTACACCTTGAGGATAAAACAATTGATTGAGACTTCTTCCTTCGCCATTTCCTCCAGCAACAATTTTTCCTTCTTTTGTATCTTTTCTCCATTTCATTACACGATAATTGTCTCTATCTGATACATAAACAGATTGATCTTCATCAACAAAGATAAAACCTGGACTATTGAGTTGATTGAGTTCATTTCCTTTTCCATTTCCGCCTGCTACTACAATTCCTTCATTGTTATATTCTCCCATTTTCCATCGTCTCACTTCATTCTTCTTATAATCAGAAACATAAAGAAATCCATTTTTATCCATTGCCAAACCCCAACAATCAATATTTTCAGCGAGAATTTGTTGAGTTTGATTCAACCATTGAACCACTCGTCTGTTCCCATAATCAGCAATAATAATCGAATGATTTTGTTGATCAATAATCACATTTGTTGGTAAATTCAATTGACCCATTCGATTTCCTTTGCCATTTCCACCTGCAATGATTTGTCCTTCCTTTGCATTATATTTCCATTCAATAATACGATGATTATTAAAATCAGCAATGAAAATATATTTCTTTCTATCAATAAAGATTCCAAAAGGAACACTGAGTTGATTTAATTCTTGTCCATGTCCATTTCCATCAGCCACAGTGATGGCATTTTGTTTCCATTTGTTGAATGTCGGTTCTAGAAAATGATGAAAAGAGTGAGAATTATTCTTTTAAAGATTATTTTTTAAAAACTTACTTTTTGATGAAATAATTGAAATTTCATTAATAAATGATTGTGAATGGCGTTCGATAGAAATATTTGATGAATTATTCAATTCTTGTGTAATTTCTATTAATTGATTTCTTAAATAATTTAAGTTAATTTCATTAAATTCATTTTCAGCATGAATTTCATTTATTTGTTCAGATAAATCATTAAACTTCTTTTCGATATCATTAAAAAATGTTTGTGTACATTTAATGACAGTTTCTCTACTTTCTTGTGCTTTTTGTTGAATTATTTCAATTGAATTTTTTTCCCATTGATTAATTTGTTCTATTAATGAAGCATTTTGTGGATTTTGTTTTTGTTCATTAATTCTTTGTTTAAATTGATCATAGTCATTAATAAGATGATTTAATTCATCATTTAATATTTGTTGATGTTCTGTTAAATGTATTAAACAAAATCTTTGTGAACATCCTTCACAAGGATAAGTTATTTTGTCTTTATTACATTTAAAACATTGCGTTTTATTATTTGCCATTGCCATCTCGTTCAAAAGAAATCTAAAAAGAATTTTTTTGTCATTGACTCATGTTAGATTCAAACACCAGGAATATCTTAAAAATAAGAAATGAAACAATAATACTCTTTCTATCAATGCTTTTGAAAATATATCATTAAACACACCTAAATATGAAGAAAAGAAAAACAAACAATTATAATTACGATATTTTTGTTCTTTTCTTATTTTTCTTCTTAAAAATAACCTTCACAAGCCATTTTTTTATTTTCGTCATCATTTGTATAATGAAAGGTGACTGTATATGACGATTTTATGTATCTGTTTTCGTTCTATTCTTGACAAAATATCGACGCAGAAAGAAAAAGAATGTGCAAACATTAAATCATTATTTGTTTGTTGTCTTGAAATAAACGTTTGTAATACGACCAAAACAAACTGTTAATAAAGTCGGAATATCTCATAATAAATATTCTTTATTTTTCTTCATATTTTTTTTATGCATTCTGATCTTAGATTCTTTTTAAAGACAGTTTAATGTTGAAAGATTCGATCACAAAATGATTATGTAACGAAAAGAAATCGACGAATTCCAAACAAATATAAACGAATCTTCATCGACTAAAGGACGAAGTTGTTTTTTGATTCATCTGATAATGTGAACCAGTTCTAGTTCGTTGAGAGCTATGGAATAGTGCATTCAGATTTTGGATGGCATCTAACGGATTCGAATGAAAATAACAGTTAGAGCTACTTTTGAAGTATAGTTGGAGGGTGTGGGTGTGGGTGATGACATGAACGAAAGAGAAATCTAACACCTTCACCTACACTCACATCCACCTTCTTTGGACTGTTAAGAATTTTACATTCGAATGCGCTAAAGTGCATTAAATAAGTTATTTGTTGTTTTGTGTTTTAAAAAAATCATATATTAATCTGGGTTTAAAACTAGAGAGGGTGTGGTCGTGGATGTGAGTATTATATCCGTCACCTACCTTCACCTATACCTTCAAAAAAACAAAAAAACAGATACTGATTTTGATTATTCTTGAGATAATATTGAAGATATAGGCAATGATGTAGAATCAGATAATTTATTGTTCGATTTATAGATTTATTATGGTAATTAGATTCAGATATTATAAACAGAACGTTTTGTTGTTGTTTTTTCTATTATGTTTATAAATAAATTAAAGAATTTTTGAATAAAATGAATAAAAAATTAAAGAAATTCAAAAAAACATTATGTTGATAACATATTTCTGTCGATCCAGATCCGATGGACTCTAAATTAGAGACTTAGTTTCTTTTAATTGAATCATATGAAGACCTGGTGCCGGTTGAGAACAAGCTACTACAATAAACTGTCGAGCAGGCAGAAGAAGAACTTCTTTTTCTGATTGATAATACGAATGACGACTAATGTCTTTGCCACTATCACATTGAATAGCAAATATTGTTCTTTCACCTTCTTTGCTTAGAAGTTGTCCGTCTGCGACTGCCCCTATCGATGTTGTACATGACGAAAATCCCCACCAGACAAATTCTTTTCCTTTAGTATATTGATTACTTAGATCCAAATTTACTCCACGAAACACAAGGTCTCGTATAGATGGTAGTTTTTTGAGTGCTGTAAGAATAAGTTTCAGATACGAGAACCATGGTTTTAATTTTTGCCTGTCTTCAGTGCGAAGAGTTGCATTAAGGTTAAAATATAAACATTCGTCATGTGGTTCCCATTCCAGTGAGTACAGCATGATTGAAGCTGATTCATCCTGTGTTAAATCATCGGGAGGTATGGAATCACATCGCTGTTTCGCCATACGAGCATAAGTTTGAATTTTAGGTAAAATTGAAATAAGTGGTGTAACAGCTTCCATCAATGATACTAGTGGCATTTTAGCGTATCCTCGAAATGGCACGGATATCTCTTCAAAATCTTGCAAATCTTGCAAAATATTCCATACTCGTCTATCCTGTTGTAAATCAATATTTTCACCTGTAAGCATGTTTATATAAAAGAATATTTTCAAATAATAAGCATAATAAATATCTTTAGGTTGTAAATGCGTGTGCAAGAAATAAACGAACGTAAAAACCTAACTAACATCCACATCCTCAAGATATATCTAGATGAACTTTTAACTGATTCGAAATCTTTTATAGATAGAATAAAAAATCATATTAAACCGATAGAAAGATTTTATCATAAATCATAAATTAAATATTTTTTATGAGTTTTATTTTTTTTCATCAATAAAAGTGAACCATATTGAAATTTTTCCCCAAGAGAAAATTCGTTTTTTATTCAAAATAGAATTCTTTGAAAAAAATAAAATATTGATAAAAAATAATTTTTCTTTTGAAAATTTCTAATATCAAATTAAAATTATTCATTTTTATCAAACATTTAGAGTTTCAATAAATGAAACTTTCTTCTTTTTCCTATTACAATTCTTATTTTATTTCTTTTCTTTTTTCATTCTTCAATTTGTTTCAATTGAAATAATTTATTCGATTATATATTGAATAATCTATTCAATAGAAACTATTAAAGAACATTGTTCAATCTCATTTAGAGATTGTTGAGTTTATTTTGTTTTTTGATCATGACCATCACAATTTATGATCGTCACTAGGAGAAAGAATCATGAAAAACTCATTCATCCCACTAGTATGATCTATTACAAAGAAACTGATTTCATTAACTCCACCATGGAAATTGCAATTCTGTGGCTTCTGTGCCAGTCATAAGTCAGCACAAAAGAAGAGCGTTTGAGGGACGGTGTTCAGATATCATTGTCTCTAAGAAGAACAATATGATAGAAATCAAACATGAAAGATTTCAGTGCGAAATCATACCGATTCAGATTGCGCCCGGAAAAACAAGGTTTTCATCCTTTGCCGAGTATCCAGGGTAGAGTCATAAAACTGACTACTAGACAAAACTCATACATAAATTATACGACAAGAAACAAACAGAAACTAAAACTTGCCAAAAACACTAATATTTAAGTTATTATTGAAAACTTATTGTTCAAACCGAGTTAAAACTACTGGGCCATTTTTATATTTAGTGTGTAACTATTATTTATAGCTCAAGAAGATCTTCGATTCGCTTTAAATTTCTGTCACATTATTAAAATATAGACAAAGAGGTATGAAAGTCAGTGTTATCATTAAAACATGCCTAAAACAATCCTCAGAGAAGCGACATAACAATTAAAACAGATGATAGTCGATAGGTCAGAGCTTCTCTTATCTTAAAGTTAAAATAGTGTTAAGTTATTTTTGTATAAATCTCATCTCAATATACTAGATTTTCTATTGATGAACTTACCAACAGGATTCTTTGATTTACTAACACTGGAAGAGGAAGTAGATTGAATTTGTTTTTTCAATTCAGTTGCTTTTCGGCGCCATTCCATACTCTTGTCCAGGTCACCGGCATTTGCTTCAAGTTTGCCTAGATCTTGATATAAATCAATACGTAAAGGATCGTTGATCGAAAGTTGTTCTAACAAACGCATAAAGTATTTTCTAGCCAGGTTAAATTCACTCATTTCCCATAATATTTTTGCTAATGTTTGAAGATTAATTCCTTCACTCATGAATTGCTCTTTCATGTCGATAAGAACTTGTTTCAAGTCATGTTCTTCATCATTACACAATGTCATTTCAATGATCCATATTTGACTATTTTTTCTGCGCTTGACACTATCCAATCGAAAAATGGAACCAAGCATAAAGAGAACTTCAGCTTCATCTTTGAATTCACTAAATTTAGTTATATCCGCAAATGGTTTTGTAATTGCCATGTTAGGATCAGCATCGATTTGAAATAATATGGCTTCTAAATTTTCTGTATCATCAGAATCCTTGAGAAATGATAGAGCTTTCTGTTCATCAAAACTAGTAGAAAAAAATGAATTGATGGAAATAAATTTACCACAATTTTGTTTTAAAGTTTCCAATTCATTATTTGATATCATTTGACTTCGATAAACTCGAAGACGCTTTTTAGTTTGATGACTCTTTAATTGATTCTGAATATCAGCGATATATTTACGAAATAGAAATATTGTATGAATATCTGCTGGAGTACGACGAAGAACCGCATTAAGAGTCTTATAAAAGAATGATTCTCGTGTATACCACCATAAAACTTTGTCAGATGAATATTCTTCTTGAAAGTCACGAATATTACTCAATTCGTAATTATTACCTTTATATTGTTTTTTACAAAGATCAATAAGTTCTTTTTTATCATCTTCAGTGCATTGTAGTTGGATAAGAAGATCAGTAAGAACTTGTGAAAAAACAAATTTACCATTTAAACCTGTTGTTGAGCTACCTGCGCCACCGCCAGCAGTAAAAATATTAATTGATAATGGTTCTTCAACCATCTTTTGAATTTTATGATCGGCTTTGATTCGAGAAACAAGTTCATCAAGATCAGTCACAACAGCTTTTATCTATCAATAAAAAAATAAACCATATAATGAAATCTAAAAGATTTAATTTAGTTTTACTTTTTTGTAGTTGCGAGCCCATTTTTCGTTACCTGCTTTATCCATACAATATACATAAATCGATATAACTTGTCTAAGCTGATGAATAGAAGGAACGATTTCTCTTCCTAATCTTCCACTAACAATCATGACTACTCGTTCTTTTGTTGATCGCTCATGAATATATTTTTGGCATTGAGCTGCATCTTGAAATTTCTTGAGATGATTAATGATAGAACGTAATTTTGGTTCAGTATCGCGTCCTTCTTTGGTACTTGAACTAGCATCGAGCCACAGTAGACAAAAAATTTCAAGATGCATTTCTTCAGATTTAGTGTCAGAGACATCAGTTGATGAACTAGCACTAGCCATGTTAATCAAGAAGATAGAACAATTTAGATTGTAGAAGTTTTCTTAGAAATCTAAAATACATTTTTAATTCGTATTATTAGGGTATGGGTGTGAGTAATGGCATGAACAAAAGAGAAATATAATACCTTCACCCACACCCACATCTACCCTCTTTGAGTTGTTTAAAATTTTACTTTCGAATGCGCGAAGTGCACTAGAGAAGAGATGACTGTGTTTGGTGTTGTTGTTGTAATATTAACTGTAGCAGGAGGGCTGTCACCATGAACTTCTTCTTCCAGAACTTCCAACATGAGGAGTTTATACAAGAGAATAACTGTTACCTTTACCCTACTCACTTTATTTTGTTTCCAAATTAAATAATGTTCTTATCAGTCTCGTTTGTTAAAGAAACAGAAAAGAAAAGCATAAAATAGATAACGACATTGATGATAAATAAAAAAAAGAAAGTAGAAGTACGTTATCACAGGTAAAACAGAAATGAAAGAAACCAAGAAAAAAACTTCGTTTTATGGTGTTCTTTATTGTAAATGACTGGAATAGTAGTCTAACTCACATCCACACCCTAGATTTGACATTCATAGCGTATCATTAATCTTTTTTTCTATCTAACGTTGGATAATACTGGAAAAGTTACTTAACTACGAAGTTTATATATGTTGATGGTTGTACTAATTTTTAAAATTTCTAAAACACATTTTACGAAATCGAATATTCCGATATAATAGAATCCTTTCTATTCAAATGAGTATTTTAACTGAAATACTTCATTTTGAAATATTTTTCAAATTAATTATACTAATCATAAAATGCCAGTAGAAGATAAGATTTCTGATAACAAAATATTGAAGTTTGAAGAGTGTGGGTGGCGTCATTTATAGATGACAAGGATTCACACCGAAACTCTTAGCAACACCTACACCCACATCCACCCTCAAGCGGAGCCTAAATCGAAAAAAATTCTATCTAGTCATTAGAACTTTCCCGTTTAATGCAATGCACTTTGTGATAAATGACGCATATTCATAAAAATTCTTATTTTAAAATATTTGTTTATTTTTATATTCATGAGTCATTTAATTTGTTTTTGTTATTCATAGCTTCTTTTTTTCTCTTTCTCTTCCTATCAAACTCTTCTAGTATTTTTTTTTTATTCTGTTTCTCAAGCCAAAACAAGATCTAATAGTTATTTTTTTTGTAGAGAACAAAACAAAAAAAATGTTTAAAAGAAAGAGGAAAAGAAGCCGGCATGAACTATCGACTTTTATTTTGCATCCTTTGCTACGCTGTTTTTCCTCGTGTTTTTATTTTTCTTTTAACCTACATCAGTTGCACAATCTCGCTTGCATTTAATTATTCAGTGAGTAAATATTCTGATACAATATATTCGTTGTTTCGCTGGGTTTTTTCCTGGTTAGAATAATACTATTTCATTCAACGTTGACTAAAATTAATTTATTACTTTCAAATAATATATTGAGAGAGTGTGATTATATAGTGCGTAAGTTCAAGACTGAGATTAAAATATAATGATGAGTAATGACAACGAGTGAACATGTATTTGAATGTAGTTAGAAAAATCTTCACAAATGTTTTCATTTTCAGCTCTTTCGCACCAAATATCTACTTTATTCGACTACAAAAATTACAACGATATCTATGGCTCTTAGTGATGGAAAACATGTCATGCTGTCTTATAATTGGAAAAGTCAAAAAATCGTTTCTAGAGTATATGATATTCTAAAAGCTGAAAACATTCCAGTTTGGTTTGATGTACAAGGAGGCATGAAAGATGATATTTACAAGAGGTATGAACTGCAGCAAGAAACCTCATGTTCCTCAAAACATTCTATTTATCATTTTAATTTCATTGTTTTTCTCTTTAGCATGGCAGAAGGAGTAGAAAATGCTGCAATCGTATGTTGTTTCATGACACCAGAATATCAAGAATCGGAAAATTGTCAACTGGAATTAACATATGCAGAAAAACAACATAAACGAATTATTGCATGTTTAATTGATGAGGAAAAAAATTGGAGACCGTCTAATTGGCTAGGATTAATAACAGCAAAACTCTTATATGTTCATTTCAAAGATGATTCAGAAGAAGGTATTCAAATAAAAACGAAAGAATTAATTGATCGAATAAAAGAGCATTCAGCGTCTGCTGAATCAATTTATTATGAGGCTGGGTATGGGTGTGAGACTGACGAATGTACAGAACACTGTCGAGTGCATAAACATCGCTTATCCAAACCTATACATACTCACCCACATCACGCTCATACTCCCCCTGTTCATCCCCACCACAAATATCCTCATACCCCTATTCACCATTATCCGCACTCACACTCAAAGTAGTGTATTGTTGATTGTGATCGATTGATATCTTTTTAAAGCTTTTTCCCTTCGCATTCTTCACTTATAATCATTGTTTAATATTTGTTTATAACTTTTATTTCTTCTTATCACATATTGTGACAATCTCTATGTATTCTCAAGTTTATACGATATACATATACATTTAAGAATTTGTTTTAATTTCATATTACTGTGAATTTTAATAAATATAATATTGCTATTGTTCCTTTGTCTTACTATGTTGAGAATGCGAAATAGTTTAAATATCAAGTTCATGCCTGAACATTAATAGAATCAAAACAGACTATCATTTATGTAATGATGGGCTGCTTCTTGTTCTTTTTAAATCAATTTCCACATTTTTTTCATGCCTCTAGTGGAGGTTTGCAAAATTATAAACTAATGGGCAAACCGAGTGTATAAAATAAATATATTTGAAAGAAAATCTAAATTATTTGTAAATTTGCAACTGTTATAACTGTCGTAGTATGAATTCGATTTGCTGGTCGTGCCCATAAAATACGAAGATGAGGAGAAAAATATGTGTGTACAATACTCATACCAAGAAATGATAAAACAAATCCTAACCATGCTAAATGATTAGCCCACCATCCAAAAAAATTAAACAACGAATATATTATTGGTATACTAAATGCAGGTATAGCGCATAAAACTATAAATAGAACTGACCATACAACACGTCTTATAACTGTTATGTCACGTCTGATTCTTGTTTGTTGTCGATGAGTAAATATGGGTGAGTTATTACGTATATAATTCAGTGTATACATATAGATGCCTATTGTAATAGAAAGGGGTGGCATCCAGATAACTATGCTACCTATTATTACTGCAAACCATTGTGTTAGAGGAATTTGACAATGATAATCTTCATATTGATATATATGTGCTAGAAGAAGTGGTAATGGTTGAAGTAGACTTAAAACTAATTGAATACATATACCAATAATATATAAATAAACATTTTGATGAAGAAAACGATTCGTATAATAAATAATTCGAAAAAAACGATGTAAAGCATGAAAAGTATTTGAATAAAGTGTATAAAGCATTGCAACATTGGTTAGATAAGCTTTTATACGACACCATTGTGTATCATTATATATTTGTAATAGATTCGAATAAATATGACCTTTAAGCATTGAAATAAACATATCAAGTACAAACAGAGTAAATATACATATACTCATATACATATTAAAACTAAGAATAAAAAGAATTTTTTCATTTGATTTTTTCATTTGATGACGAATTAAAATCATAAAAATAAATATAAATGTTTTACAAATAGTCACTACACAAACAGCAATACCAATAGAATCAAGTATAATATTGTCATTTGTTAAGCTAGCGTTTGTCATATTGTAGATTTGATGAAGAAATGAAGTTTTTTTTTTCTTTCAACTATTCATAGAAAGACGAGTCAAGCATCTTTTTTTTTTTGAGAAAGTACCCTTTACTTGTCATTAACAATTCTTTCATCTAAATTAATTCCTGGGATTTATTTTTCTCATTAGGTAAATGTGTTGTCTTCTTATTTTAGCTGTGACAAAAAAATAAGAAAACTGTAGATTAATATAATTAAAAAAAATTAACGGAAATGTTCTTAACATCACTGTCAAAAAGTATCTTTTGTATTTATGTAATATTCTAAATGAAAGCAACGGAATAATAGTTCTTTAAAAAACGGGTCCGCCGATGTCTGCGACAGTGAGAATTTATAAATAGAGTCGATATTTATAAACCAGGTTGAGATTTATTAATAGGGACGATATTTATAAATCGGGTTTTTAGCTTTTTTTGATTATCAACGTCAGTGGAAGGAGAACAGAAAAAAGTCAATTTTTTTTAATCATAAACAACACCAATATGTTGTCGGCATCTTTCGATATCATAGTCAGAAAACCGGAACTCCAGTGTGAGAATCCAGAAAGTTTTTTAACAGTTAATTTTCACTGACTAAAATAAATTTCTCTAGATCCTGTTCTCAGTTATATCATTTATTATTTCAAAAAACACATGTTTTAATATACTAAAAGAAAATCAACATCAAAATATATAAGTATAAGCCACGAAGCCGCTGTCAAATAAATAAAATTTAATTTAATAAAAATCATCTGAAATCTGGAAAAAATTCAGAATAAGATTTTACTCCCTTTCGATATCATAAAATAAAAAATCATATATTGTTATAGTTAGAATACAAAATATGTGAAAGCAATAATATAATATAAAACATTGAAAAAAACAAGAGTGTCAATTTACATTACATACGTGCCAATAAAATACTAAATCGAAAGTTTATATATTCATATAGATAAAACGCTTGTATACTTTTTACTTGCCATTATTGTTGATATATTTTTGTTTGGTAAGGTACAAATTCGAGACCAATCATGAATAATTTTATTATTTAGTCGTTTGAACTGAGTTATATCATATTTTTCTGTTTAGGTCATGGTAATCATTGTAATGCCATTATATATACTGTTGATTTTGCAATTATTTTCATGTGTTTCGACTGAAAATAAAACAAGATTAACTTTCGATGAATGTTTTGATTATACTACATTTCCACTATTAGCATTTTCTCCAACTGGTCAGCATTTACTTATTCAAACAAGACGTTCATCGTGGAACACGAATTCTTTTGAGAATACTTTATGGCTTTATGATATACAAAATCAAACAAAAAAAATAATTACAACAAATCTTCATAAATCAATCAAACCACAATGGTTACCAAGTGGTAATTTTATTGCATTATTTCCAAACAACCATTCATCAATAAACAAGACTGATGATCAACAATATATTTATTTATATTCTCTCATATCCGATGAACTATTACCTATCAATATCGGAAAAGATGTTCCTTCAACTTTTACTTGGTCTAGCAATGATTCATCACTTTACTTCGTTACCACTAATATGGAGTCAATCGTTGATAAAAATAATGAATGGAAAGACGTTAATCAATATCGACAAAATTTAATGCATAAAAGTAGTACAATCTATCGTATAGATTTCGATTTCAACGATCTCTCGTTACCTATAGAAAAACAAATCATTCGAAATGTATCTACTCTCATTGGTCAGTTATTATATACTTCATTTGAAGAAAAACTTATCTTCACATCCGTAGCTACACTTCTGGAAAATCCAGATAGTTTCGAAATCTATTCGATTGATCTACGAAATACATCTGCATTATCTAAATTGACAAATAATGAAGCAATTGAATTTGAATTACAGTTATCGATCGACGGTAAACATGTCCTATTTCGAACATTATCTCTTAATTCGAATAAAGGAAAACTGAATAATACACAATTTCGTCTTCATTCATTAAATTTAATCAATGGACAAATAACACGTTTAGCAGAAAATTTCCATGGTAATATTAATGGACATGCATTCAAACATGATTCTAGTATTTATATACTTGGACAATTAGGAACAGAAGTACAAATTTATACGCAACATTTACCAATGAAAGATTTAATTCAACATAATGGATGGAATGGAACATACGAATCGATTATATTATCTCATGATAATGAATCAATTGCATTTGTTTATTCATCGTTCGAAAAACCAATGGAAGTTTATTTCATTAATAATATTAATCAATTGGAATTAGCACAAGTAATAACTAATGAAAATAATTTATTTACTCAAAGAAATTTACCTTAAACAAAAGTGTACAGTTGGATAAATAAAGATGATCATCAAACAATTGAAGGAATACTACATTATCCACCTGGAAAATTTGAATCTAAAAATTTACCTTTGTTAGTGATGATACATGGTGGTCCATATTCAGCTAGTTTAAATAAACTTGATTTTGCATGGTATCAATGGAGTTCATTGGCAGCTTCAGAAGGTTGGTTAGTATTAGAACCGAACTATCGAGGATCAACAGGTTATGGTGATGAATTTCTTAATGAAATTCGTTATAAACCTGTATCTCGACCAGGAAAAGATATACTTTATGGAATCGATCAATTGATTCAAGATGGAATTGTTGATCAATACAGACTTACTATTGGTGGGCATAGTTATGGTGGTTTTTTAACAAATTGGTTGATTACACAAACGAAACGCTTTAATGCCGCTCTGTCAGGTGCTGGTACTATAGATTATACTTCAATGTGGGGTATGACTGATATGCCTGTATTACTACATTATTTATTTGGAGGATTTCCATGGGAAGTACCATATATTTATCAAAATGAAACACCTATTTATCAGTTAGATAGAGTACGTACACCGACACACATCGTCACTGGTGAAAATGATATTCGAGTTCCTACAAGTCAGAGTTATATATTTGAACGAAGACTTAATTATCTTGGTATACCAGTTAAATTAATTACTTTTCCAAAACAAGGCCACTCCTTGACTAGTAATCCTTGGCATGGGAAAATAAAAGTTCGAGAAGAACTCAAATGGTTACAAAAGTATGGTAATCAATCACTGAATTACATTGAGTTATCTGGTAACAGTGGAAATTTGAAATTAACATATGATTTACAACTTTATATATATTTGTTCTTGTTTGTAATAGGACGGAATATTTGATTATTTCATATCCATTTTCCCAACTTAGCCTTAAAAAAAAGTATATTATCTAGATGAAATATTTAGTTTCTATTGTAGTATTATATTATATTTGAAGATGTATTTTCTTTTTTTTTTGTAGATTATAGTAATATCATCAATATTCGTATGGTCAGAAATTCAACAAAAGCACTCACACCCTCAAGATGGTTAAACGTCAACTAGTGGCCATGAAAAACTAAATTCATGAAATTTTCTAGGATTATAATAGGATCCAATATACTCTAGTCTATCGATCATGTTACTTGTTTGCATAGGTTTCTCTTGTATTTAGTCAAATAATAACAAAATACATTTATTATTTTCATCAAATTATAAGAATGTACATGCATCAATGATTCTGAAAGACTACGTATATTATAATTAGAAAAAGATAGGAAAAACAAAAAAACAAAGTTGAATAACAGTAATAAATTATGTTATTCACATGATATAATTGGAGTATTTATAGGAAGTAAAAATAATAGCGAGAAAACTTTTTTAATGTCCAATTCCATTTTATAAAATTTACGTACAATTTTTTATCAAAATATTTTAGTTTCCATTCTCTTCAAAACTATATTCCTGTTTGTCCTGTGATTTTATAAGACTCATCGGAAAATATTAGTACATTATGTTGAACTTTTCATCTGAGGATTTTTATGAGTTATTGTTATTACTTTTTCCAATTCTTAAGGTATTTCTCTGTTTATGTTGAGGATGTGGGTGTAAATTAATGAAGAAGAGAACACATGTGACTGTAAAAAAATGCACTATTAAATGTTACTCATTTCAGAGTTGAAGACTTTCTGCTCCACTGAATGTCATTTTAAATAACGATCTTGGAAAGTTATCAGGAAATTAATTTTAAAAATAATAGAAGCTATAATTTGTTTGATAAAAATGAAATTGTAAAATCTAGAGAGAATCAATATAAACTAAAAACGATAATTTGAAATATACATTTCTTTATTTACTTAAACTTTATCCAAAAATAATCTGATGAAAAGTAGAATTTTAAATTGGGTCGATTTTTAATTTTAACTATGACGTACATGTTCCTGAAAAAGAAAAAAAAACAATTATGTTTTTCACTTTGTATTCTCTCAAAATCTAATGCTCTTTTCTAAGAGACGTCGGTGTTTTGTGCAAGTAAAGTAATTAAAATAGTCGATTAGATTCTACAAAAATCATTTAGCTATCAAATATTAATTATTTTTCCATAGTTTATATACAAAGTCATATGATATTTTTTCAAATAGTTTTTTTTATTTCATCATGAATTCTGTACGACAGATGCGATTCTTTCTTATTTTTGGTTTCTTATTATCTTTTCATCTAACTATACAAGATCAATCGAAAACAAAAATCAGTGCTTTAGGATATCAATTCATTCCTATAGATACTTCTCGCCCTCCACTATTTACATATACGACAAAAAGGTCTTTATATTGTTCTGCTGAATGTCACAAGCGTATCACTTGTCGAACATTTGATTTTGATGCTGATTCTTTACAATGTCGTTTATGGGAAATGGATAACACAACGGGTTCAATTGTTGCTTCACCATCAAAACCACGATCATCTGTTGGTTCAGTTCAAATATCTCCCAATAATTATGTTAACATTCACAATCAGTCATGTAGTCATTGTGATCAAAGTCGTTATGAAATATGTAATGTAAATACTTCAACTTGTCAATGTCCACCATTTACATATTGGAATAATGGAATGTGTATGACACAATTATTTCAAGGTCAGTTATGTTCACATGCAGATGCTTGTCGAACGGATCTTAATCTTTCATGTCAACCAAGTTGTGATTTTACTTATCGATGCTCAGTTCGTAAGTCATTTTTAGCTATACTTCTAATAGACAGTTCTATTCGAAACTAACAATAAGAGTAATTTTTAAATCTTTCTTTATAATTGTAGTTCCAACCGCAGGTATTGGTTTGACAGTTGCTGGTTTTTGCAATGGCAGTACAGATGCAGGTGCACTTGGTGTAATGGGTCCTTGGGGTATCTATGTTTCACCATTCGATGGAATCCTATATGTAACCAATTTTGATTTGCCTCGATTTCAATCATTTTTACCATTCTCACGTATTGGATCTACGATTCTCTCTAACGGACTCGATTCGCCTGAGGATATATTTGTTGACAGTTCACATAATATATATATGTCTGAATACTACATTGGTCAAGGTATAATGTACATTCGACGACCAGGAATGAATCTTACAAGCTTTCCACCAATAGGTCAATCAGGCTCATCCTGTTCTCTAACAGGATTATATCAAGTTATTGGTGTAGTTGTTGATCAATTCGGCAATATTTACGCAGCACCGGCTCGTTGCTATATGATCGTAAAATGGGTACCAAATAGTACGACTGGTATCCTTGTTGCTGGAAATCCAGGACATATTGGCACAGGTAGTAATGGATTAAATTGGCCTCGATTTATGCATTTAGACGAAGTTCGAGGAGCCTTATACGTCGCCGACACTGATAACAATCGCATTCAAAAATTTATGATAGGCGGCAACGGAACAGGAATAACAGTGGCAGGTGGAAATGGACCGGGATTGAATCTTAACCAGTTGAATGGTGCTTCAGGTGTTTGGGTCACACGCAATGGTCAAACTCTTTATATTGCTGATACTAACAATAATCGTGTTATGCGATGGAATATTGGAGACACACAAGGATCGGTGGTAGCCGGCAGTGCAAGTGGTGTTGCGGGTAAAACCAATACACTTCTTTCGTATCCAGGTGATGTGGCACTTGATCCTACTGAAACATATTTATATATTTCCGACTATAATAATAACAGGGTGCAACGATTCGTTCTTCAATAATCTTTTATAAACTAATTATTTTAACTATAACTATATAAGCCTGCTTTACATAATTGATGTGCGTTTCTATCATTTGTCGTTGTGTTGTGAAAAGTTGTATACAATAATATAATTAATTGATATACATCAAAATGTGTTCTTGAAATTAAAACGATTTGTAAAATGATCAATTATCAATTCTAAGCCAAATTCTCACCCACTGATCTTAAGATCTTCAAAAATCAATTAACGTTTCTTTCTCTTCTTCTTGGTTTGGTGGTAGTCAAAACTATGTTTGAAAATTTTGTTTGTTTCTTCTAGAATATTATTCTTCTACATAGTAAAAACAAAGAATTCATTGACATCATGTACTGACAACGAATAGTTTATGATAAAAAACAAAAATAAACTCAATTACATTCAAATCTTATATCGATATTCTTCTGTTAAATGTATGGGATAGAGTTGTATCGATATTCATTCAAAAGTATCCTAGTAAATTAATAAATGAGACGCGATTGTTAAAAGAATACAAATGATGAAAAGAGTGTTTTAGCTCATCATTATTTAATGGCAGTATGTGTTTATACGCCGTTCATTGGGTTCAGATCCATGTCGACATTATATTTTTAACATCAGTAATTAGCGATCTTGTCATTGTCTATGTGAACGTATCTCTACGTTTTCTTTCATTTGTATACGATATGGATAGTTTGTGTGCTCTGATACAATATGTAGTATTATAACCTAAACCTGACTTTTGAGAACTGTACCTATATGAATTATCATACTTCTTCTATCGATCAATAAACAATGTAGAATTTTAATCATTTTATGCAATTCTAGTTCAAATCTCTTTTTTCATCTTAAGTAAGTATTGAAGGCTGAATAATATTCCATAAAATAGGTAAATTGTTCCATATTTACTAAAAACAACATTAGAATGAGATCTATCTGTTAATAGAGTTTAAACACAAAACTTTTATAGTTTATTTTTTTCATATACGATTGATAAAAAATCGAAAAGTTATAAAAATAATCTTTATTCAAGATAAACAACGTATCAAGATGGACTCATTCGAATACCTAAAGTATCATTGTATTTAATAATTATTGTTCAATCAATTCAAAACACCAAAAATTTATACCTCAAATCTATCGAGAAACTTTGACTTTTTTGTGCAAATTAACCCTTTGCTTCCCAATGGTATCTATAAATACCATTTTTTAAAAAGTTTGGTTTGCTTAATCTATAAGGGGTATATATTAACTATTTTTTCTACCAAACTAAGGCATATCTATCGCAGATTTTATACCAATAATTTAAGCATTACACTTCATCAAACTATGTATTTGTGGCTCACACGGATGTACTACAGTATACTATGCGATGGAGCTGTACTATAAAAGAGTCTCAACGCATCACCCACACGCCGATCCTCGCCTACACGCCATCCCACCCGATTCGATTTGACTTAGCGTTTATTAAATTCCTCTCCGTTTAAGTCCAGTTCAAACTTTAAAAAACCTGAACTGTATCCATCTCTGTTACATACTGTGTTGTTGAGCTCACTAAAGAGAGTAATCGAATCCAATATTTGGAATTTAAGTATCACTTTAGCAAGAATATCAGATGGATTAAAAGAAATCAGTTAATAAAAACAACAAGTGTCACGTTGATTAACAGATCTTCTATATAACTTGAAGCAGTTGGTAGTGAGGGACCATAGGCATGTCAACCAACTACTGTCAGATGAGTTTAATACCAATGAAAACTTTAGTGACGACTGTAAAAACCTAATCTTCGGCAAAAAAAGACGGATTTCAAATATAAAAAATCTGTTTTGTCTTTGCGAATATATAGGTTATGATACAGCAGAAGGTACAATCTAATAAGTAGTACCTTCTAGTAATTAGGTTAAAATCAATCGAGAATCAAGTGAGTTCCTTCGACGAGCGTTATTTATTTCATCTCTTTAAGAAAAGGATCAGCGAATTCGACGGATGACCGTTACTTGTATATATTTGTTCTCGTTTATAATACTAAAGAATATTTGATTATTTTACATCCATTTCCTGAACTTAGCCTTAAAAAAGTATATTTTCTCGATGAAATGCTTAGTTTCTATTGTAGTATTATATTATATTTGGAGATGTATTTTCTTTTTGTTTTTGTAGATAATAGTAATATCATCAATATTCGTATGGTCAGAAATTCAACATATCAACTTACATGTCTCTTTCACTAATCAGACATTAAACAAACGCACTCACACCCATCAATTTTTTAAGCAAATTTTCACATAAAATTAACGTAAAGTCACGATTCTCTATTGATTATAGAACAAGACTATAAATGTTCTCCAGTCGAATATTATGTCGTTAATTGAAGATTATTGACAAATTCCGATGTTTTAGACTTTATCTACCGTCTCAGTTCTGAACTTCATCGCTTTTTATGTTTTCAACTGCTGTGACTACTTATCATTATGCGTTGCATTATCGTTTTAAGTTTGTCATTGTGTATCTATTTTAATTTCACAATAGAATAATAAATACAAATTTGTAAATATATATAAATGATTGAGATTATTCTTGAGGATATGGGTGTATTTCTAAGTCTGACAATCGTAGTCGATGTTCAAAAACATGAATTGCTTGGATTATATTATCAAAAATTAAATAAATCTGTAGTATTTCAACATTTCATTGACAAACGTTGATTGTTATTGAAAATAAGTACAATATTCAGCATCAGCATGAAAAAATATACTGCAAACTCTATTTTTTATCATAAAATATTTGTCATGAAAAATTCATCTATACCCCCTTAGCCGTTCATCGTCTAAAATTTTCTTTCTACAGATGAGTTTTTCGCGCTAGTTCCTTTGAAATATATCCAATCATGGAATAATCTTAGCAGCAGTTCATGAAATAGAAACAACTACGAAGAAAATAAATAAACATCACGTGTCTAATGATGAAAGTCGGTTATGAATGAAATAAATACTCATTTATCATAACTATATTATTCTTAGTTTTTTAGATTTAATTTGTACGTTGAACAATATTATTTATGATTTAATTGGAATAATAAACGCTTGAAAACAAAAATATCTGTTTTTATTCTTATTGCATATTGACATACATCCTTTTTCTTTAGAGAAAAAAATGGATGTATTTTTGAGTAGAAAAAAAAATATTATTTTTGAGTAGAAAAAAAAATATTATTTTCTGATGTTATAAAAATAAATATCGATTGGACGAGCAAATCAATTGCTGGCTCATATCTCTGATTAATAATAAAAACAAAAAAACAAACTGCACTCATTATGGTAATATAACGAGTAAAACTGACTATAAATATATATTAGAAAACGAAAGAATAAAATGGTTTTGCTTCTATCATTGTGACACATCGACAGTCTTCACCTATTTATGCGTATATTATTTTTTTTCTCTATCAATATAACGTGGGCATGGGTGAAAACCGATTTTCATATAATAATTGCCTATCTCATAGCCTTGAAAATTGCGATTGATTCATTCATTTATTTTGTTGCGTATTGTATGTTGCATAAATCAATTAAACTTTTATATCCCATATTTATGATATTACTTGTTGCGTGTTTATTTAATATTTTTAAGAATATACCAATTATGATCTGCAAAATCTGCTGACTTCCATACATAAAATTACTTAACATATATATATTTAATGTTTATCTTATTGTACATTCTAGATATATTATTTGAAAATGAAAATATCAAATATTATTTCGTTCATGTATAGTACAATATTGTACATATTATTATCAGCGAGTTTCACTGAACTTTGTGATCCGGGAACATACCTTCCTAGTACGAGTTCTACCAATTGTGCTACATGTACTGTTGGATACTATTGTGCCTTTTATACATCTGGTACTACTGTTCGAACAGCGTGTTCAAGTGGTACATATAATCCTAGCGCAGGTAGCTCCACCGTTCAGGCTTGTTTATCATGTCCTATTGGTACCGCCAATGGAAATACTGCAGTCTCGATCTGTCCGAAATGCGTTGCTGGAAGTTATAGTGATAAAATAGGAGCAACGGCATGTATATCATGTGGAAGAGGAACATATTCACCAAATGAAGGTGCTACTTCAGTTCAATCTTGTTTACCATGTCCCACCGGTACTGCCAGTTCATCACTTGGGGCGGCAGCTTGTCTAAAATGCGCTCATGGATCATATAGTGACACAGCTGGATCAACTGCATGCACACAATGCCGAGCAGGAACTTATCAACCAAATGAAGGTGCCACTTCAGTTTCAACTTGTCTAACATGTCCCACCGGTACAGCAAATGCACTTGCTGGAGGATATGAATGCTATCCATGTCCAGACGGTTACTCTTGCACTGATCCCGCTAATCCAGTACTTTTGGCAAATGCAACGACTAAAGCTCCGTCAAATACAACTCCAGTAACGACACTTTCACCCAGTACAACTCTACTAAGTGTGATTTTATCTCCCATACCAGGCATAAGTTTGTCTACAATCATTGCGGCTTCGACAGCCGCTGCAGGTTTGACAAACGCAGTTACAACGGCAGCAGCTTCGACTATGGTTTCACCCAGTTCGATGTCCTTGAACACAACTGTAATGAATATGATTTCATCCACTTCAATGCGATTAAATGGAACATCAATAACTACCGTCTCATCAAATTTAACTGCACCGAAAATATCGATACGTGCATTAATGTTAATGGTGATATTGAATTTGGTATTGTGTATTATTTATTGAACAAGTATTTATATTGATGTATTGAGTTTGATTAATGTTTAGTCATTTTATTCTACGTGGTAAATATTAATATCGCAAAGAATTTAATAGAAAATTAAATCTTATATGCTAAAATCAATATCTCGATACAAATAACTAACATTAGCATCTATGATGTTGCATAAACTGCGATGGATTTTATTGCTAGTTATACTTTTTTTTTAAATTTGTTTATTTCTTTAGGATTCCTGACATATATTATCTTATAGTAGTATATTTTTTTTTGATTTTAATTAGTTTTCATACTAAAGTGAAAGACCATTTTCGTTAACAAAACGGCGTTTTTTTTTGCTTCATTTCTATATTCTTTATGCTATTTCAATAAAGATAAGTCCATATACTCGAATGTGTTCTGTTCAACAAGTGCCTCTAGAATATCTTTTATAATATTTGTCTATTTAGACATTATTTTCTTAAGAAAATGTATCGCTTGGAATTATTTTAAATATGTTTGAAAAGTAAAGACATACAAAATGTAACCGATTGATTATAATGAATGGCTATGGTTTGCATCTCCTTTCTCTAGCATCTTGAGGAGATGTGGGTGTGGATGTGTGAAGACGTGTACAAAATAGAATACATCCACCCATACCCACATCCTTATGAGCAAGGAAATCGAAAAAAAAACGACTCAGTTTTTCTAATTGATTTTTATAGATTCCATGAAACATAGGTGTTTAGCTGTTATTTCTTCAAATGGCGAAGGAATAAAATTTTGTAATACGGTTTTGTATACTAAATTTTCTAGGCTTTCTAACAATATAATCACTTTCTTAAAAATATTACGTAGGGGAAGTAAAGCAGTAAGAATTCAGTGATCAGATTTCTTTGAAACCTATTGTCTATTAAGATCGATTTATATTTCAATGGGCAACAATAATAATGAATGAGCAATAATTTATTTAAATTTACAATAAATCGTATGTATACGGAGCAATATAAATCCAGGTATCGCCGTATCATTCGTCTGTATTGGATTCGCTTTTTTTCTTTCTTTTGATTGTATCGTATAGATGAATTATGCACGATCTTCACATACATATATTGTTTTTTTCCTTTTCATCTAAGATGTTTTCCAAACGCTGACTCGTTCAAATACTTTTCTTTCTCCTGTTTTTTCCACATTATCTTTGAATTTTCCCATCCTGTTTATATGTATATTCGTATATATAAACTGCATCCGTTTATAAGAGAGAATGATACATTGAGTAGCGATCAATTAGATAAAAGTCTCTCTTAATAATTGATCGAGAATGTGGGTGCTAGGTGAATACACTATCCACACCCACACCCTCAAGATTGGGTTGATACATATCAAAAAATTCCAACTTATATTGATCAGATGATTGAAAAGATAGGTAGTACACGAATTATTGAGCGTGGCGTTGGTGATGCTGCAGGTGATTTTTTTGGTGCATTTGAAATTTGGAAAGAAAATCTGTTTCGAACATTACGAATAAATATTGGCAATCAAAATGTATTTACTAATGAAAAACTTTCAGTTGAAATTGTCAATTCAAACAGACATCTTGGACAAATAACAGATTCTGGAATTGTTTTACAAAATAAAATTTTAGTTGAAACAAATGAAAATGGACCTATGAAACGACATTTGGAAATTCAATTACCGAGAGGAGAAACTTATCGTACCGGAGATTATCTTGCTGTATTACCCATACATCCAATTGAAATTGTTTCTCGAGTTCTTAGACGATTTCATTTATCTAGTATTACCCGTATTGAAATTACTTCTTCTACAAATACATTCTTTCCAACAAATTATCCAGTTAGTGCATTTGATATATTAAGTGGTTATGTTCAATTAACTCAACCAATCAGTAAAAAGCCAATTGAAATTCTTGCCGGATTATGTCAAAATGGAATAGAAGGAATAAGTCTTACAAATCTTGCTGGAGATGAATATGAAAACGAAATTCTGGATAAACGAATAAATATTTTGGATATTCTTGAATTATATCCATCATGCAAACTTTCATTTGCACAATATCTTCAAATGCTTCCATCACTTCGTGTTCGTCAATATAGCATTTCTTCATCATCTTTATGGAATTCTGAAGTTGTAACAATAGCATTTGATGTACTCAGACCATCATTAAATGGAGTTGGACAATGTTATGGTATTGCATCGAATTATCTTGCAACTCTCAACGAAGGTGATCATATTAGTTGTAGTGTTCGAGCAAGTAATGTTAAATTTCATCCACCTGAAGATACAACAATACCTATTGTTATGACAGCTGCTAGAACTGGAATTGCACCATTTCGTGAATTTATTCAAGAAAGCGCAGTTCAATTATCATGTGGAACGGAAGTTGGACGAACAAATGAAGATTTTTTGTATTTAGATGAATTGAATATATGGTCGCAACTTCCTAAAATACAAGTCAAATCTGTTTTCTCTCGTGAAAACAATGATGGTAACAAATATGTTCAAGATTTACTTTGGGAAGATCGAAATGAGATTGCTAACTTGTATTTCAATGGTGCACGATTTTATACATGTGGTAGTGGTAAAAACTTAGGTACATCAGTGAAAACATGTCTTATCAAAATTATTGCGGAAATTGAACAACGTAATGAAGATGAAGCAAGAGAAATTCTTGAAGAAATTTCACTTGATCGATATAGTGTTGATGTTTTTACATAAAATTATATTTATTTCAAACTTCTTTGAGTTGTAACTTATAGATTCTCAATAAATATCTTCATGTGAATATTCATGTATGGCATCTTGAGGGTGGGTGGCTGGAGTGTAGAATGTGAGTGTGAATATATATCCCTAAAAAAATGATCTTCAATTGATTTTTCCTTGATTAATAATTATCAATTCACACTAACCTCAATGGATAACGATCGACTACAGTTGGTGAGATTACCTCGTCAGAATGACAATCGGTGCAACTGCTGTCATTGGAACAAGAGCATCAACAGTAGGAACAATATGGTGTAAAAATCTTTCAATGGAATTTAATATGGGTTGATCTTCGTCTTTCTAAATAAATATTTCATAGAAATAGATTTTAATAATGGTTCAAAACAAAATTATCTACCACTGGCATTGTCCTTTATTATGATGTTAATCCGAAAAGAAAAATATTTAAATTTTAGATTTGGATGTCTAGCACGTCATCGAATTAAATGAAGCATGGTGAAAAGTACCAATGAAAGACATGATGGTGACATCTAAAATGAGAGTGAACGCAGGAGGAAAACAATACTATAGTGATAAAATATAATTCAGTATCTATGATGTGTCTTTTTTAATAAAAAATGAGTCCCAACGAACGATGATACCATCATAAAGGCTCATGTATAGATAGCGCACATATCGTTTTTTCATTTAGCCCGTACGAAAGATCCGAGATTAGCATTTTGAATCATTTCATATAACTAATATTTACTAGAATAATTCTAGTAGAATTATGAACTTCTGAAACCCAATCCCATCTCTAATTGCATTGATGGATACCAGAAATGTCCACAATGACTTTCAAAAATATAGTTTGAATCTCATTATTGTGACTGGACTGGATTATAAATATTGATACTATTTTTTGATTAAAAAATAATGCTGTTTCCAAAGGATTAGAAGTGAAGATAAATTATTAGAATATGTTTATTTATTATTTATTAAGAATAAGTGTGGGTGTGGGTGCGGGTATAGTCATCACATTTATATCACATTCACATCCACACCCTCAACATTAGCCTTTTATAAACCCATGCTTTATGACTCTGATACACATGTACATATAACCACATTTTATTCCATATGATTCTTCCTAATTGCGAGAATATTCTTTTAGATTTGATTGAAGTATCATATCTTTAACAGAAGTAATTAAAAATTGGATACTATTACCATCAACATCTAAATATTTAAAATTTCATTAGAAAAAAAAAGAATTTGTTTTTGTATTTACTATTTGCACAGGTAAAATGTGAATAGATAATCTGATCACTATTTGGATTGAGATCGACATACATTTTAAGGATAAATTCTCGTGCAGCGTATGCATCACATTTAGGACCTAGAATAGAAAATTCAATTTTTTTTAATTATTAAATTATCCAATTTTACCATGAAATTCTGGAAAGTAATCGACCAAATGCGAATGCATGATTTTTTCTTTAAATAAATCTGTTTTGTTCAACATAAGGATCATAGATAAATTCATAAAACGTTGATTAGTTATAATTGTACGAAATAATGCTATACTCTCTTCCATTCGATTCTAAATTTTAGTTTTTTATTTAAAAACAAAACATTTTTTTATTTACTTCATTGTCAGACTCAGCAAGAACGTGATCATATTCATCTAATGCAGCAAGAAATATTATCGCAAAGGCATTATCAAAGTAATGAATCCACTTTCGACGTTCTGATCTTTGTCCACCAGAATTAATAATTCTATTTTAATAAATAAATGTATCTTATATTAAAAATATATTATTTATTTACCGGAAAGTAATATTTTCAAAATCAAATGAATATTCAGTAACTCCATTAGTAAGGATTTGAGCACATACTATATCTTGTTCAGTTAATAAATAATCTGGCGCAGCAATTCGATCGATGCTATCTAAATAGCTTAACATGAAGAATTATTTATTTATTTATTTTATTAGAAAAATTGTTTTTTACTATTTAGCTGAACCTATTAATTGATATTCTCTTCGTCTATCATAGCACTCTTTTATTCCTGGATCATTCCAAAGACTTTTAATTACTTCAACATATTGAGGTTCTAATATTGTCACAGTTTTATAATCAACTGAACGGACAAGTGCAGCAAGTTTTTGCTAAAATAAATAACAAAAACAAAATAAATGAGAATAGTTAAAATAGATGTAACCTCATTTCTTTTATCGCTATATTGTATTTCGAGCGTATCCATAGCACGAATCATTGATTGCATTGCCATGAATATATTTTGATAAACAAATTTAACAAATGAACGTTTATCTTCTTCGGAATAACCTGTACCATAAATAATACGCATTTGTTTTATAAGTGTTGATTTACCAGATCCTTCGGTACCTATTTGAGAAAAAAACGTTTGATCTAGTCTGTAACAAAATAACAAATCGAAGTTTTGTACCAGATAACAGTAATATTAATTCTCGTCGTCGACTTTTTTTATCATGAAGTAATTGCTTTTCAATTTCTCGATTTCTTTGTTTTTGTTCACGTGCTTTAGCAGACGAACAACACATCATATTGATGAAGTTTTTTTTCTTTATAATATTGAATAGAAAAAATAAATTGACTATGAATTCAGAGATTGATAATCATCTGCTTGTTAATTTTAAATGATTAATACGATGGTCGTAAGATGATAACGATGGTAACAATCTTTATTTAAATAGGATATCGTTTTCAAACGTCGTACAATAAACTAAATACACTATATAATGATACTAATTTCTAACTGTCTCTTGCGTTCTTTGCTCGTCTTTTTATGTGTATCGACTGTCCTTCTCCATACACAACAATAGACAGTGTGCATACACAAGGTCTGAACGCAAGAAACATGAAGGATAACATAATATATACATAAAGAATAGATAAACTAAATATATGGAGGATATATAAACACAATATAACAAGGATGGATAAATAAAATATATGGACATGAGACCAAACACTACCCACGTTCAACAGTTCTATCCTCAGATTCCTGTATTTTTTATCGGATTTCTGCTGACGGAATCACATTGGATTCGGTAGGATTACAGATGCGATCTGACCCTTTTCACTTGAACCGTTGATCTCCGATAGTAGGTTACCGATTGGATACTAGGAACTTGAACTAACAAAATCCGGCATTGATATTAAAACGACTAATGCGACAAATAAAAACGAAGTGTTCGAATTTTATTAACAGATCTCATTTTATATAGAAGAAGCTTTCTTTTACAGCTACCTTATAGCTTCATTGAAGAGTATAATAAGCAGAAACATAAAAAACCGACCACCTTGGCAATCAAAGCTAATCACCACAGTAAACACTCTACAGAAACGTATCCGCATCAGAAAATCAGATTCGAATCTTGAGGGTGTGGGTGTGATTACAGGCATCTCTGACAACCGCATCCACCCTCTGATTTTCTTTAATTGTTCAAATATCAGTCGCTGAATTGTTTGACTATGAATATTGCTTGTTAATTGAGCTATCAACCATCAATTACTTATCAATTATAGCATATATTACATGTACTGATAGATTTGATCAATAGATAATAGTCATTCGAGATTGTTTCGATATATATACGTATATATAACGCGAATTCACATTACGTTACAAACAATCTTTACTCATGGCTTCTTCAATCAATCCTGAATCACTTTTTAATCGTCGAAGTTATTATTAATTTCATTTCAGTTAATATTCTTATCATCAAGAAATATGGTCTACAATCGAATACTCAAACTCGTAAATCTTTGATAAATCATCTTCAAGAACAATTTCATCAACACTTTTTAAGTTTTCCAGTTATGTTGATTATTCTTGCATTACTTATTCGGCATTGAATTGTTATTTAAAGACGTTTTTATCTTTTATCATCATCAAAATTTTCAGACTACAATATTGCTTTCATTTTTTGGGAACTTTCGATGTTTTTGTATGTAAGAACCGATTCATAAGTTTTGACTTCGAAATGAACATAAATTTTTTTTATCTGGCAGTCAGTAGACAATGTTTTCTCTTTTGCACTTGTATTAATTTTAAATTGTTCATGTATGATTCACGATATATTTTTGTTGACGAAGGTTTTACTGAATCATTATTTGCAATTAATAAAGAAGGAAGTATATTAGAAAAGACACTGTTGAGAAATGGGTTGCAGTTGCCGGTTTTGCTGATGAGTTATATCGAATTTCTATTAGTATAGAGTATAGACAAATCAATTTTGCCGAACTTTTGTTTAACAATGAAAGAATTATTAGTTATTTTTGCACCTGTTGAAGTCGACAAATGAATCGAGAAAAATCAAAATATCTTGCTATACATCAAGCACATGCATTAGTAAATGAAACACTTGGAGAAGATCAAGTAGGGCCCGGTGGTGAATAGAATGTCTATAATAATTAATCAATATTGAAACAAAAAAAAACTAATTATTTTGTAATTAAGATCAAAAGTTTTATTTTGTTTTTTTTATTCTTTTTTGGAAAAATACGATTTGATGCGGGAATAACATGCTTAGTAAATCAAAAAAAGTAGTCGTTTTTTTATTATTATGGTTAATGGTGATGTCGTCGGTGTAAATTTTTGTGTGGTTGATATGGTTTTGTCGTACTTGTCATGTTTTTTCTCGGAGTTGTTGTTATTGTTGTTGATTTAGTCGTATACTTTGTAGTAGACTTTTGTGTAGTTGTCGACCGTGCAGTTGTACTTCGTGTTGTTGATGCAGTTGTACTTCGTGTTGTTGATGCAGTTGTACTGCGTGCAGTTGTTACAGTTGTCGACCGTGCAGTTGTTGCAGTTGTCGACCGTGCTGTTGTTGCAGTTGTCGACCGAGCAGTTGTTGCAGCTGTAGTTGTATTTGATGATGTAGCTGTTCCAAGAAATAGAGATGAAGCAACAGGTTGTTTCCAATCGTATGAAATTGATTTAGCAAAACCGACACGATTGTTGTTAATATCAAATATTGAATAAAACCAATATAAGAAATAATCTCCCAAGATCCAGAAATCATTATCATCCGAATCTTCTATATCGTCCGGTACAAACACACTGTAGCATACATAGCTATTTTTGCTTACATTATAGATAATTATATATTGTAATGGTGTTAAAACAAAATCTGTACCACCAATAGTAAATGTAACATTAGGAAAAGATGAAAGTGTACGTGTTGTACAACTAACTGTATACTAAAAATGATAGGATTATTTTCATAACAAACAATAATAAATAAAATCATACCATTCCACTGGATGAATCATATTTACCACCCAAAGCAACATTCAATGCTGTAACTTGTTTATTAGGTCCAATGATCAATGTTGTACCTGTATCAGCAATAGCATATCCTGATGAAGCGATCGCAGCCGACCCAACAGTCACTCTATATAGAATAATATAATTCATGTAAAAATATTTATTAAAATCTCACTTTGTCATTTGAAATTCCCAATATCCTTCGAGTGCTACTGGAATATATGTAATTGAATCTGTATACTTCGTAGAATCAACACCACCAAATATGAGTTCACCACCAGTTGAAGCACTTACATCACTGTAAAAAAAATATTTAGATGTTACATGCTGATTATCAATAAAAAATGCAATACATACGGATTTAAATAGAAAGAAAAGACAGGTTCAGCAATAAGACCCTGAGACCACATATTATAGAAAACTGGTTTTTCACCACCTGATGTTAAACTTTGATAAGCTAATCCAAGAATACCATCACTAGGATCACCATTCATACCCGACAAACTTGTACATTGAGCAAATGTTTGATTTCGAACTGCAATTCCATTGATCTAAATAGAAGAACATATAAATCATTCGAGTATAGTAATAACACCTTGACACTTACTGTTACAGTATCAATACAAAAAGTTCCCTTAGCTCCAGAACCATCACCATATGAAATTGAAAACGCTTTTCCATTAGGAATATATGTTGTTGATGCAGATGATGTATATTTACTAAATCCACCTAAAAGATAAAAAGATTATTACCATTTTCAAACGAATATTAATAACTTACTGCAGCCCGATGTACATTTACTTGATGGTACCCAGAGATCAGATGAGCCTGTGTCAAAATCGATCAGAAAAGATTGACATGGTGTACCAATACAGATCGTTCCAATAAATTCTTCCTATTGAAGAAATAAATTAAAATATTTTAACTATGATAATAATTAATCATTTACATCAGCTTCATTGATAAGACTTTCAAAAGCAGATGATTTTATAACAGCAACTTTTCCAAAAGTACGTGAAGATTTTTCACATATTATTTCATTTGTTGATGAAGCTGTGCAATTCTCTGTTGTTGATGAACGTGATTGAATTCGATTAACAGGAATTCTAAATATTTCAAATTAATAAATATATGTTCTATTCTAATTAATAAAGATAAAACTTACTTGAACAATTGCTTGGCAGCAGCAATTTCATAGTATGAAACTATGATTATAAACATTGAAAACAACATCATAGTTACCTTCACGATCATTCTTTGTTTGACTACTTGCGTTCGATGATTATACTGTAAAAGAAAGAAGTAAAAAGCTCTTCTTATATATATAACTAAATAAGATGAGTCATGAAATTATGTTTGTTTTCAAAGATGTTGTTTACAAAGAATCATATAACTTCATTATTTTTACCTGTTCTATGAAAGCACTTTTTTCATATGAACTTTAACATGCACTTTTACACTGTTACTAATGTCGTTCTTATTTTGCTTGAGTGAATCATTGTGAATCGTTATATTATACGACGATGGAAGAAGAGGAATGCTCTCGATGAACGAAGACTTTCTTAGTATAAAGAAATGAAAGAAAAATAATAAAAAAATAGAAGCAGCAAAAGTATTTCTTCGTCGATGTTTCATGTCTAGAGGTGTAAGCTGATGAATCAATCGGCGACGGCGTCTTAAAAAAATCAGATTTTTTCACCTGTCGGTGGCGGCTTGAAAATATTAAAATTTTTCTACTCTTCAGCGGCGGCGGCTGAAGATTTTACAAAAGGCAAAAATAAAGTTAAGATCAGCAGAGAATCATGAACAATATTGCGAGTTAAATAAAAATCATTATAAAAGAACAAAATTTAATTTTCACACAGATAGATGCCAGCGACTGCAGTTTGAAATTTTAAAAATTTTCTCGATTACTGGCGGCGGCGGCTTAACCGATCGGCTTACACCTCTATTCATGTGGTCGTTTCTTATTTTATTATCTTGAACATTTATGTAGATGTTTATTATGAAAATGTTAATAATTAAAATATACAAATTATTGAGAAAATTATATTGAACATTCCTAATCGATATTGATCGAGAGCAGCGGAGGTATGATTTTATTTTTAGTCACATACGTTTTCAATTGATCTTGAGCGTTTTCTTTTTTGTTTTTGACAGCTAATTTATAATAATCGGAAGTATAATTGTCTTCATAGCTAATTTCTTCTGCTTGCCATTGTTCAATGATCTTGCTATAATGTTCATTTTGTTCATTTAATACATTTAATTGGCAACAGGGCTCTCGATATAATGGAGGATGCTGCAATACAGAAATATTTGAAGGAAAAAGTTCTACTGTTTATCGTGGTAAATTTGGTACTTTACACACATTAAAAACTTCATCTATCTTAATTTCTCTTTTAATATTGGTTTTCTTCTCAACGCATCTTGAGGGTGGGTGTGAGTGTTGTGTGAAATAGATGCTCTCATTCATACTTACTTTTAAACAAAAGGTTAAATCTTTACTTTAATTAATCGTTCTTTATTCAAAAGTGCTTGATGTTTGCATTGAATTGGAGTTCTGACATAATATATATTTGAAAAATTGATGTATTGTGTGCAAGAGCTTGTTCTTCATCATTAACGGTTCATTTCAAAAAGACTTGTGTTTCATTTTACGGTATTTTAAGGTGCACCTAACTTTTATTCTCCTTTTTTTCTTAAAAAACACGACCAACACATATGCATCACGTGGAGAAAACAGAATACAAAATAAAGAAATAATTAAAAAGTATAGAAGAAAAAAGAGAACAAGAAAGAAAAATAATTTTGATAAAATATATGATTTGAAGTTAGCAATATTAATTATTATACGACGATTGATTTAACTGTGTGTGTTTATCGTACGCCTGATTTATTTTTCCTTGAGTAATTGATAAGGTGGTGCCAGTATTTAATCTATTTCAGTTTCACCTTCTTCTGGATTTCTGTTACCTTCCTTTTCAATGTTTTCATTCGCTTCTGTAGGTAAATGTTCGGTTGAAATTGTATTATCATCAACAAGAACCTGATTACCATTCACACACGCATTTTCACAAGTAACGTGTTGCTCTTCAGCTACTGAACAAACATCAGTTGGAAAAGATATATATAGTATATCATATGATTCTTCGCAATTAGCATGTTGATCATTTGTTGTTGAAGTTGCTTGATCTAAAAAGTATAATTGATATTAATTCTATCAAACTTATTATATAATTTATCCCTTTCATTAAAAACTACTTCTGTATGAATTACTCGCAAGTTTTGACTTGAAGTGATTTATGAATACTTAATGAAACGACAGACTCGGAAGAATGTATTTGCAATTAAGTCACATTTTGATTCATTTGACGTGTCTTTTCGATTTAATACTTCAGAAGACTAGATATTCGAGATCATAGACATAATTGCTTCTGTAACATTTGTGCACATTTTTGCGGAAACTTCCACCAAGGAAATCTTTGATGAAACAGCATATACCTTAATTAAAAATCGAATTTCTTTTGTTTCAATGGTCAAATTCAATTTACTTTGGCTTCTTCAAAATCAACAATCTTTTCTGTTATTAAATCACATTTGTTGCCAACAATCAGTTTGATCAGAGCTTCACCTCCATTCGTATCAACATCTTTCAATCAATTTTTCACATTTTCAAATGATTCCTAGAAAGAAATTACATTGCTTCAAATAAAATTTTGAAAGTATATGATATTCATACTTGATTTGTCACATCATATATAATAATAATACCGTGTACACCTCGATAAAAACTTCCTAAAGGTAAAACCTAGTGCTACGAAATTTTTCTTCACTTTTAACATTCCACTAAAAGGAATAACAAAACATATCTTGAATATATATCATTTTATGGCAAAAAAAGCCAAACTGTTCGGCTAGTGATTCTAATGAAACAGGACTCTAAGAAAACATAAAATGATTAGATGTAAATCTTTTAGCTTCTACTTACAGAATTAACTGCTGAAAAAGACAATTTACCCACACCAGTATCACCAACAATTAGAACCTTGTAAGTAGTATAATCGCTGAAAAACGTCCATAGTAATGTTACTTTGTTAGTAGAACAATGTTATCACTTACGATAGCAACTGCGACATAAAAAGAATCAATGTTTGTGTAACGTGTCTTCGAGTTATATAAGCACATAACTCCACGTATAGTTGTCAACACTGGACTATATACTGCTTCAGTGATCTTTTTGATAGATTTGGAAGATAATCGAAGAGGTCGCTCGATGACAATAAGTTATAAAAACTTCGATTTTTTTTCTCTATGATATTTCATCTAAAACTCTATCAAATATGGATCGTATACTATGACGTGGTTTTTATTCATCACACAGTCGATAAAATAAATAGTTCTTATGTATTTATAAACAAAAAAAAATGCAAGATTTATACACATTTTGTTTCTTGTCTGCAAAGTTTTGAGCAGATAGAAAGGTGTGGATGACTATGGGTGTGATTATAGGTATCTCCCACAATCGCACTTCAATCACAAAACTACCAAATTGATAAATTATTAAAGTAACAATAATAGATGGAAGTCAATGATTGTAATTGATACACTCTCTTTTATTAGTATTTAGAATATAAAAACGACGGAAGCAACAACTTTGTAACGATTTATTTTAATATATTGTAAAGCATCGACGGAGAACAGTACTGTTGAAGAACATGTGATGAGTAGATGAATTTGTTAAAAGAAATTTTATGTTCTGATGTGTTGAGTTGCCAACGTTTTTATAAGTGATTGCTAAGAAAGAAAAAAAAACGTCACTAAATCGAACCGCTTGAAACGTGTAGAAAAAAGAGAAAAAATACAAATGTTTCAAATCGCCTGTTTTATATATTTCGCTTGCTTTAATTTCTTTACTTTTGTACAAATAGAACATGAATAACTGTTGTTTTGTAGATAAAAATTTTCTATATAACAACTAACAATTAGTTTTTACAAGTCTTTTGTATATTGAATTAATCAAGATGTTATTCTTGATTCTTCTTTGTGCGTCTACATATGTCTATTCATCAACAGGAGATACTACCATGGAAACCAAACATATTGGTCATATAGTATTAATAACATCACCTTTCTACGGTCACATGATTCCAATATTGGATTTTGCTAAACGGTTATCTACACATCATCATGTTACTTATATTGTATCAGCATCGAAACTTGATATGCTTCGACGACGTGGATTTATTGAAGAAAATGAAAATGAAAATAATAATTCGATTCGATCAAAATTAAATGTTATTGGTTTATTTGATGGTAATACTAATGATTATGAAGTGAGTTAAATTATACAGTAAATTGAAAATAAGCAAACTAATTAGGAGAAAATAAAGCGACATGTATCTCTCTTCTAGAATTATATAAAAGAGTCTATGATATATGACATATTTTTTTTTGTTTAAAATCAATGAATTGAGTTAAACTAAAATAGATTAATTTTAAAGGCTACCAATTTCGAAGCTCTCAATCACATTCAACAAATACTCGATCGAATGCATAAACCACTTCGAAAATTACTCTTCCCCACACATACCAGATCGAGCTCATCAACGTCTTCACCATCTGTCTCGTTCGCAACTGGTCTTATTCAACATCCTATTGATTTAATCATTTCTGATCTTTTTATTTTACCACCTGTTTGGGAAGGTCAACAAAGAAATATCATGGCTTATCTTTTTGTACCCAACAATTTGTTGGCTTATTTGGGTTATATGAGTGCATCTGTGGCGAAGATCAAAAGTGGTGAATTAGGTTTAGATTTCGATCGTCTATTACACAAAACAATTTCTGTTGCTAAAGGACTTATTTGTAATTCGATTCGTGAATTGGATAAACAATCTCTAGAAGATTTACGTCAACAAACTGTACCTGGTTCGAATAGACCCATTTTCTTTGTAGCACCACTCATGTCCGACGATCTTAATCAACAACAACATGTGAGTATATTCAATTGCAAGATTTTCTATTCACTAAATTATTCATTTAGATCCCTAATGCTGGTAGTATCACAAAATGGTTAGATGAACAATATGAGAAAGCAAATCAGAAACCATCCGTGATTTATGTCAGTTTCGGTTCATGGGCATATCTTGAACCTGTGCAAATTAAAGAAATTGTTCGTGCACTCAAACCATATCCTTTCATCTGGGCATTAAAAGCGAATTTGCAAACATCTATTTCTCCTTCGTGGATTGATAAAGAACGACATTTACTCCTTGAATGGGCCCCACAACGATTGATTCTTTCGCATCCTGCAATACGTTTGTTTATCTCACATGGTGGTTGGAATAGTTTGCTTGAGGGTATGTCAGCAGGAAAGCCAACACTTATCTGGCCTTTATTTGGCGATCAGATTATAAATGGAGAGCGATTAGACTATGAACTTGGTATGGGTCGATGCTTACAAAATACTGCTCTGACAAATGGTCATAAACATGTATCAAGTGACGAACTTGGACGATATATAAAAGAAATATTTGATCAAGAAACGAATTATGTTCGAAAAGCTCAAAAAGTTAAACAGATGATGATGCGTGCACGGGACAATAGTTCACAAGTGGATATCATGAAGATTATCAAAATTGTTGATAATCAAATATCTGTTCGAATGAATCATCGCAGCGAACTATAGTTTGAATATCAGATGAACGAACATTTTATCTGAATTAGGACTTAATAAAACATACTTATATTAGTGATTTTTAGCATTTTTGTATTTCGATTCATGAAATGTAAGGGTGTGGGTGTTGGTGTATAATCTTCCAATATATATATGAAAGTTCAATATTATTTTAGTTTCTGTTTATTTTGCGTATTATACAGATAAGAGCTCTCGCACTCTCTTTCTCGTTGTATGCGTTGAAGTATTCGTTAAAATAACATAATAGAATAAAAATGAGTATTTATCGTAGGTATGTAATAATATTTATATTTTAGATATATTTAGAAAAAAGTCGAAAACTTTGAGAGTGCGGATGTGGTTAAAGAAAAGATGATTCCGCACCAACACCCTCAAGATAAAATAAGTGATAAATAGACGTTCTATTCATAATTCTAATGGAATCATTCAATTACAATGTATAGGAACAATACTCATAAAAAAATTCCAAGGAAAAAAATGGAAGAGATAAAACAAATTAGTTTTTTGGAATTGTAGTTGCTGTTCTAATCTTTCGTCCGTTCATGCTTCTTAGAAAAGTTTGGTCCAGAAATTTTTCAGTTGTTGTGTAGGGTTGTTAAAGAACTTTTTCCAAAATGGTTTGTTCTCGAATGCAAACATACACCATAGAGCTACTTTTTCCACGTCAATTGATTGCATAATACCAAATATAAGTTCATTAATACCAGATTGTTCATATTCTCGATGTGTTTCTTCATCTTTAATTGCCTTGCTATTTACACTTGTACATAAACCCATATTTCCAAAGTAGATAATACCATTTTCTTCTCGAGTTTTGGGATGATATTTCACGAGTGTGTCTTGAAAATCTTTCATAACAGCCTCTCGTTGATCTTTGAATCCACTCCATTTGTTAGTACATACAAGTGCACAAAATATATGCTGCTTTTTACATTCTTCTAGTAACCATTCGAGTTGTCGCAAGTTGGCGAATGAACCAGGCGATGCACAATAGATCATACATAGAATGTCAGACTTAGGTTTTTCTTTAATACGTTCAAAACAAGAACGAATGGCTGCTTGATCCCAGTTTTCGAATCCTGGAGTGTCCCAAATGTTGTATCGATAGTTTATGTTTTCATCACCAACTGTAGTGTTACCTTTCAAATAGAAGGGTGAAATTATATTCGTACAGGCATGTAATCCAGCATGTGTTCTAGCCAGTTCTTGTTGACATATAGCATTAATTAGAGTACTCTTTCCAACTCGTGGTGAACCACACAGGACAATGTTTATTTCATTAAACTTTTCAGCAATCTTCTGACGTAAAACAGGATCACGAGTGATCTTCTCACCTATTTCCTGAATCTTTTTTTGGAATTGCTGATAATTGTCAGCTAAATCTTCTTTTTGCAATACATTCGCAGCATCTTTAGATGGTACATCTTGTGCAGGCAACGAAAGTGTACGAAAACCTGGACTTGCACTAGATTTTTTCGTTTCTAAGCTCTTGCTTATTGGAGTATGTTCTGATCTGTTCAAATTTTTTGCCTTTCCATCGTTGGTCATTAGTTCATTTGAGTTGGCAGCTTCGGAACCGTCCAGTAATGACTTCAAATGCGAAAAAAATCGTTATATTTAAAGATGGTATAGGTGAATAGAATTACTCAAGAGAATTCTGAAGTATCACGAAAACTTACTTCCGCATTGTTCGAGTCTATATTCTCACATTGGATATCATCAGCTTGTGTTTGTGGATTAACTCGTATTTTATCTTGATTTTCGATCGCTTTTATTTGTGCAGCTCTTATGATTCCTTCTTTAATTGATGTCTTCATTATCAGTAGAAGATCAGAATCATCTATTGCAAGAATATTGGTTTCCTTCAATGTCTTGTCATTATCAAACATTTCATCATTTTTCTTTGAGAAAAGATAATAATCATTGTAATCGATATCCATACTACGCACACTTGCTTGACAGACATATTTAATAATATCTTCTATTGTAGACACTAATGACACTGGGACATAAATAGTTTCCCCAAATTGTTTGAAAAAGACTTTGATCGTCTCATCAGTCATTGATTCTTGAACTAGAATTTAGATCAGAAACGTTTCTTTTTTGTGTAACCTACAACTATTCTGTGCAAATATTGCCCGTCATTGATAGTCACTATATATAAAGATGGATCTGGGTGTGGTGAGTGCGAGTAGTATCCTTTTCAGTCACACTCACATCCTCTATCTTATATTAACATTCTGAGATAAGACTAAATTACAAATTACCTTGGCCTTCGTTAGATCCTGTAGCTTCTTCGATTAATGATGATGTTGAGTGCGTATTAACTAATGTTTTATGCTGATCTGCTGCTTCTTGTTGTTGTTGGTTAGAATGAAGAATTTGGTCTGATTTCGATGTTATCTTTTGTTCAATATCATCTTTACCTGTTAACCAGCCATTCTCAGCAACTTCATCTAATGTTGAATCATACACAGTGTCCGTTTCAGGAACATTATGTTCCTTCAATAATGAAAATACTTGTGGTCGATGATATTCACGTAATGCTCGAAATAATATTGATTGACTTTTATCTAACTGTTCATTCATTACTTCTTCTTTAATATAATTAGAATATTTTGTTATTGATTTCAAACCTTCATTTGTTATTGTCAACCACAGATCATCGAACGTACCAGTACTTTTTAAACATTCATCATCGATATTTTCGAAGAGAAGTTGTAAAACTATTGATAATATTGGACAATTTTTCAAATATTTATTTCCATTTTCAGCTGTATGAGCTAAAACACGTTCGTAAAGATCAGAAGCTTTTTCATTATGATATTGTGTAAGAAATGAAATAAACCATTCGTTTGAAAGCTTATATTGTGTTTCCCATCGTCGATAAAAATACTTTTTTAGTAATACAATCAATTTACTATCAGCACTATTCATTTCTACTCTATATATTTTTGGTTTAATATCATCTTCATATTTTGCTAATGACTGTCGACCATTGTTTAGTAAATCATCAATTATTTGATCTTTAATCTCATCAATATCATCATGTAATCCTAAAATACTACTTATTTCATTTCTAAATGACTTTAGTTCATCATCAGCAATAGTATTATCATTAGATTTTGCACAAAAAGAAAGTTCTGCCATATGAAAACTTTGATATGTTAAATGGTTGAGAGATAAATGTATATTCTGAAATTAAAAAAAGTGAGGAGAGATTTAAATACTACTAAAAGCTTTCTTTCAAATGGCTTTTATACGTATAGAATATAGTAAGCAATGGGTTTTTTCTCTCATAGAGGAGAAGCAATTCACCTCAAGGTATGCACTTGAAAAATAGTGTCTGCGTAATTTCGTTCTAATCGGCACAAGAAAAATAAAAAAGCGCATGACAGTGGGTTTGCTTGAGGATCTGGGTGTCGGTGGGTATTCATGTGGGTGACGGTGTTGATGGATGTGGGTGTGAGTGAAATAGAATATTCTCACCCATGTTCTCAAAATAGTCAAATAACCACACTCCGCACCATGCTGTTGCTTTTTTTCCTTCGTTTTGTCTTTTTTTGTCCAATTTTTTACCAACTATGTTAACTGGTAGTTGGAAGGGAGGAGCTGTTTTTCTTTTTTCGCATTCTTTTCTTCTTTTTTTTATGTGAATTTTTTCTCTCTTGTTTACGAAGCCTTTCTTTTGTTTTTCTGTGTTGGAGAGTTTCTTTGTGTCTTGCTTGTTGTTCGATTCATTGATTTCTCAAGTTTTGTTTTAATGGGTTGTGTTTTTTAAAGAAAGTGTTGTTCACAACAAAATATAACTATCATAATATATCCTACCAGATCAAAGAAAAGCATCTAAAGAGATTCTTCAGTTACCCTCCAATCTGTAGACTACATCATCTCATCACTATTAACACAACACTAAAAACGACGCCAAACCCGGCAGAATTCTGGATATTCACTAGGCTTCTGTATATACATCAATGCTAATGTTGCTGAAACAGAATTCTGCCTGCCATATGTGACTACCGATATTCTATTCATTTTTATTGCAATTCCTCACTCATACACCCATGATTTTTGACCACGTCTTTTTGTTTTTAACGTAATGGTTTGTCTGCCAATTCAATAGTTTCTTTATGCACATGTTTCTCAAGGGCAGACTACAGTGCTGATTCCTTTTTCGGCGAAATACAGCACGATTTCACATTGTTGGTATTAGTAAATATTGATGTAGATAATAATTTAGTGATGTGAGAGCGAGAGGCACATGGTTGATTGCAACACTGCTCCTAACTATTTTATTTTTCACATTTGTTCTATGTTAGTTATGAATATAGTACTTGGCTTTTTCTTTATTGCTCTCAGGTAATTGATAATCTTCTCATTTTAGTCTAACAGGTATTATCATCAATTACTTGTTCAAGAGTTAAAGAACTTCTTTTTTTTATTAGCTACTGTTAATTGTCAGACATGTTATAATGAATTATTTGGATAATTGTATTCGACAGACTCTTCGAATGTTTCTTATTGTGCCATCCGTTAAAATTCGTGTAAGCACAGAAGGCTTTCATCTGAAAAGATTTATCATCAAACGACATGGATTTATTTTAGGATTGGGCCACGTCATTGTATCGGCACGTGTTTTGTTCTACTCGAAATGAAAATATTACGTGTTCAGCTGTTGAAAACTTATACAATCGCCTATTTTAGTGATAAAGCACGCAAATCATTTCATCCACTTCGAGAATTCAGTGCCATCACACCCAAAGAGGTCATTGTTAAGCTTCGCTGCAGAGACATGCATCAACTGGAGTATAGAGGTAAAAATTTGAATCCACTGCCTTCTGTGTGAGTATAAACTAATCAAAGATCAATGTCCACACTCACATCCACCCTTTCATTTTAATAATTGTAACTCTTAGAGAATTATTTTCAGTCTTTTAAATTAAGTATAAAGTTGCACAACAGAATATAGAACACAAAAAAACACGAGTAGTTATGAGAGTATATTGTATGCCGTCATAGAAAGAAACGTTTAAAAAACAATCAATATTTACCTTATGATGCTTACGCTTCGCAGTTATCAGCTTTCTTTTCTATTGTACAATTTTTAAATTGTGTGAGAAATATTTGCTTTCATATATAAAAGACGCATTTGTGTTTCTTCTGCATTTATCGAAATTTTTTTTGAAAGAATTATCATTGATGAAAAGAAAAGGGTGTGAAAGAGAAGTTGAAAGTGATACAAAATATGACAGGAGTACTAATAATGATAACGTCAATAATGAAAAACAAGATACTACTGCAAAAAAGATAAAATTATGCACAAACGAAATAGAGGGCTTACAAGTTTTTAAAAAATTCATCGATAAAGAAGAACAAAAGTTACTGTGGTCCAATATATGTAAAGAAAATTGGAGTAAGGAATTAACTCGAGATACTTTACACTATGGTCAACGATATGATTACAAAACAAGAAAATTAGTCAATGATGCGAAAGAAATACCCGAATGGTTGAATGATGTTAAAAAACAAGTAGAAATACGTGCCAATTTTGAAAATTTAATCGATCAGATTATAATAAATAGATATAAAAAAGGACAGAGTATTAGTCCGCATATAGATCATAAAGTTCTATTTGGTTCTACTATTGCAACCCTCTCACTAGGAGCTGAAGTAAACATTTTATTTCAATATGGATCATTATCAAAAAGTGTAAATGCTCCTGATTGTAGTCTATTAGTGATGAAAGGAGATAGCAGATATCTATGGAAACATTCCTTGAAACTAAATACTGTCGGTGAAAGAATATCAATTACCTTTCGAACAAATAATAAATCTGTTTAAAAATGGATTTTGGTATTTTATAATCTTGATTCTTGTTGAAACATTGCTTTATTTTCGTCACTTTTCTTTTTGTTTACATTAAAACAAGAAAATTTTACGTTGATATCTATATTAATTTATTTTTATTATAAATATACACTTTCATGTACAGACAAGAAAGGATGTGGGTAAGTCGTAGAGATGACTGAAGAATAGACCGGTATCGTATTATCATTTTGGAAGTTCATTTAATAACCATAACGATTCTCTATTATTTTTATAAACCAATGTTCTGACCATTTAATTGACCTATAGAAATATAAGCTCATAAAATTGTTCTCTAACTTTTCATCCCAAACCTGAATGAATGTCTTCTTCTCTTGAGGGTGTATTGGAGAGAAATAAAAACAACTCGTGGTTGAATGTAAATGTCGTTGCCTTTCATTCTTCTATACCTGACTCCTTATCAGCTATTTCGATATTCTCTTTTCTTCCTTCGTAAAAATGAGTGAAGTAACTTGTTATCCAATTTCATCTATTAGCATAGTCTATTCGCGTCATTCTCTGTCACTACACTACATCATTATCTTTCATCATCTTCTCATGTACTATATATAGTTATTGATTTTAAAATAAAGATCAGCCGTTTCTCCTATGCTTATTTTCTTGCGATTTCTGAGCTAGCCAGTAGATAGAATTTGGATTGTTCCGTAAAATTAGTGAGATCATCAAGTACTCTCATGTAAAATTTTCCAAAAGTAACAGATTTTGTAAAAAGATTTCGAACCCATCGAAAGCTATCAGCTCTGTGGACTAGTCCACTATGTGAAAACCACTGTTACAATATAATCATTTTTACTTCTCATTTCTCTCCTTGTCTTTGTTGTTATTAGAATAAAATGGCATCGACATCATTCCAATATGGTGAACTTTCCAACACGCAGTTTAACCGTCTCATCACTGAACGAGCACGTTTCAAAATTCGATCTCAGAATACGCATAATCAAGTACACCGACCACAATTAGAAAGTCTTCCGTCGGCTAATACTTCTACAACGGCATTATCGGAAGTTTCATCGCAGATCGACACCGTACTTCTTGGCGATTCTATGATGGAACGTTTTAAAACTACGGGAAAACACACTCAGATTGTACAACTCCGTTATCCACAAGTCTTTAATGCCGGTGTAGGTGGAGATAAAATCGACAATGTACTCTATCGTATCGATTTAGGATTGCTTCGCTTACTGAAACATAAAAAGCCTAAACTCATTGTACTGCATGTAGGTACTAATAATCTTCGACCAGGGAAAGCATTACAATTTCAACATCTGGATGATTATTGTCTTCTTTTGCATGTTGTACTCAGAACTCTGTCGACTGAAACACAGATACTTGTGACAAGATTATTTAGACGAACAGATATCGATGAACATTGTGTTACACATTCAAATATGGCACTGAAAGAGCTTGTTACTAAAATTAATGCAGAAGAAATGAGAAAAGAGGCGCAACCGAGTTCTCGTGTTCACTGGATGGATCCACCCGGAGACATAGGATTAGAACATTTAGATGATCATGTACATCTGAATGCTGATGGATATCAAATTTGGAATGCAGCGCTGCTACAAAAGATTCAAGAGTTATTAAGTACATCCAACTCTAAATAAACGCAATACAAAATTTATTCTCATGTTTCTTTTCGTTTCGTGTTATTTATAATTTTGATTTTTCGAAATGAAATCAGAAGTATTACATGTAGCTCAATCATTAAAGATAACAATCGCTGTCATCTTTATACAAGTTTCTGATTTCATTGTCAGAAAAAAAATTCTCAACACAATCTCTTTCTATACAGTTTGCTGCACCCACCCTTAACGAACTACAATTAAGATCATGATTTTGCTTCATAATTAAAATCAGCCAAACAAATATTGATTTCATTAGGACAAAAAAATGTATATTTGAAGAACAATTTCAGATAATACATTTGAGCTTGACAATGTATTTTGTTGAAATAACGCAATAGCAGATTGAGACAAATCAGTAAGTGCTTGAAATGGAGCATTACCGAATATTCGAAAGTCAAGTCAGTATATATGATTGTAAACCATCAATCGGTAATAAAATTATTCGAATAAATTTTCTACATCTGAGAAATAGACAATTGTTGTATACGTGTAAAAGAAAAGACATAATTTAGTTTATGCAAACTAATAGTACAATGTTTATATTCAAGAGAAAAATCGCTACAAGAACTAAATTAAAATCATCTGTTTGTTTCATTTGATGCTATATACATATGTAGAGTTGAATGTGTTTGTCAAAAAACACATTAAATGTTATCAATATTGTTCATCGAAAGACACAATCTAAGAAATAATCTTTCTATTTATATATTTTCATTGATGAACAGAAAGAAAAGAGACATCATCATCGAAGACAAAATAAAAAGAGATGAATATTTCTAAGGAGACTCAGTAGGTAGAATGCTACCACTCTTTTCAGATATAGATGATCAATTTTTATATAGGATGAAAACGTATGTATTTATTTTTCTTCTCACGAATTTGCTCTTTTTTTATTGATCAAACTTATTAATTTAATACATGTTGAATTTGTATCCAGTCTTGTTACAATACATAAATAAATATATACTAGAAATTTGAAAATATACGTGTGAAAGTGTGATAGGAGTATAAGTACAAATTGACACTCAAAAAATTCTCAATAAAGAGTAATATATATTTCATATAATTTATTAAGTAAACTAGATTGTTTTAGCGATTCTTATTGAAATAAATTCATAATCATCGAGAAAACGTTTCGCGAATTTTTCTTTTGTTACAATGAATATTAATTTATTAAAATAAAGTTGAAAATATATAATATTACTTTAATAAATTCAAAATCTCATCTATGAAAATGATCAATATACGAAAAGATTGTTACACTTTGGTAACAAATATGTTTACAATGTACAGTACTGGTCAAAAGTAACTACCCCCCTTGTATCTTAGCCATTA
>CAJNOI010000122.1:247691-293767 GCA_905250115.1 Adineta steineri
TAAAAAAAAATTAATATCTAAATAAATCAATTATTTAAAAAATTAAAATTTGATTATAATGATGTAAAAACGTGTTTTAAAAGTTCACGTTTTGTTTTCATAGTAGTTGATGGAATTTGTATGTTTTTTTTATATGTATATTTACCCCTACCTATGCTAGTTATGTGGTAAAAAGATGAAATGAATTACTTGAATATTCGAGTATCTATAGGTATGACAATAGTGCCATGTTCATCAGGGTGCCATTTCTCTATAGTACATAGTAAAAATCTGAAAATTTGATCTAATGAAGAGTAACTATAGGGGAGTATTCTCTACAAGTTTCAAGTGAATTGATTGAACTTTCACTGAATTATGAATTTTTTAGTGTAATTGGACGATTTTGTCCAAATCCATGTTTTCAGTAAAAAAATTATAGCTCTACAATGGCTCAATGAAAATCAATGAAAATTTTACCAAACATAGTCAAAGTATAGGGCTATCTAATGAAAACAACCGCGACTCTATAAGTCCTTCCGTTCTGGATTTATGAGGTCCACAATAATAAACACTATTTTCGCTATAACTCCCTTATACTAAATGCAATCGGGGCGCCGGTTGTGTCGCTGAACTACATTCATTGAGTACTATATACATACAAAGTTTCAGATGAATAGCACTTGTAATGGCTAAGATACAAGGGGGGTAGTTACTTTTGACCAGTACTGTATATGTGTTGATTGACCTTCTCATCTATTTTCTCTCCTTATGTAAACATATCTTCAATCAATTTTCATGCGTAACTATCTCATTTAAATAATCATGAATAATATATTTGAAATATCAAGTTTTTATTTTATATATATGATTATGACACAAGTTTTCTATGTCCTATCTTCTCGTAATATGTCATTAAAAAGTCGTTTACCCATCTCTACATAGAAATAATGTATACATTATTTTTTGAGACGATTGTTTCATATGTACAAACGAATAATGTTCGACACGCACTGAAGCGTTTTTTTGTCATTCATCTAAGGGTCATTTACTAATACTGATACGGTGAAAGAACAGACTGATGAACATATAAATACTCGCTCTTATATACACATTCATATTCAATTTTATTCTATATAAAATATCAATACTTACAATGTACGGTGGACAACAATATTATAATATGGGTAAGAATAATAAAAATAAATTTATTTAAAATTATTTATAAATAATTATTTCTTAGGAAATCTAGGAGCAATGAGTGGTTATGGTAATAATCTTGGTTTCGCTGGTTATGGTCGTTCAATGTATGATGGATTTGCTGCACAGAATTATGGTGGTTTCGGAAGCACTACAGGTTTTTCTAATTTTACTACTCCTGCAACGTTCGGAACTGGTTTTGGTTCACCATATGGATATAATTGGTATTGAGTTGTTATAGCTGACCATTGCTCTGTATTATGATGAAGTTCAAACAAATGTATTAATTACAAATTTTGTTATTAGAATATTTTTTTATGAATCTTTTGTAGTATTCAGCAATGAATAAATAAAATATCTTAAATTTAAATTTGAAATTAATCTTGATCATGAAAAAAAAACATTAGATTCTTTTAGATTACGAAGCTAATAAAATGATTTTGTTTTTGTTCGATACGATTAAAAAATAATTCAATATTTGACCTACTTCTCTCACAATAAACATAGATATTCAATATACCTACAAGATTCAGAGATGCGAAGTGTCATATATGTATATTCATATGCTATACATAACATTTAAACGTTAAATATAGAAAAAAAAACTATTTGTTAATTTTTTCAATGCGATTGAATATTTCTTTCATCTAGATGGATAATAAAAATAAATGAAATAAAGGACGAATAATAACTTTTAATACAAGGTGACTAGAATATCATATAAAGGTTATACATACATCATTATAAGGATATTTTTAATCATATATTTTCTATTATTTATTTCTTCCAACTAATGTAATATTGTTTGAGAGCTGTGGCTCTCACTATCGATCTACATAAAAAAATTGTTGAACTATGAAAGATTGTAAATTTTATCTCAATTTGTTTGAAAATTATGAAACAAATATTAACAGCATCTGATTAGTCTTTTTGTCAATTTTATCGTGCATAAAATATGTTTCAGATCATTAGTACTAGAGTAAAATACGATCCGAGACGTATCGCATAACATCACAAGATGGTTTTTGATATATAATGTATGAGTCAAATATCGTTAGTATTGGTCTCATAATTTTTGTACGAAACGGGATAAAAATTTCGGCCTTTCGTAGATGTGTAGTTCATCAGTTTTAAATTCATTCTAACATCATAGAACAGCATTCTATGATCATGGATTACTCTTTCTTCAAGAACTATAAATTTCAATCATTTTATAAGAAATAATGGTGAAAAACACAGTTCTCTATCTTTTGAAAGTGAACAATATTTAAATGATGCTACAAGAGAACTAAAATGTACAAAAAATATTTCTAAAACAAGTTCATGAACAATTTTGTTTAGGAAACTGTATTGTCCCGTCTACAAAAGCAATTAATTCAAAAAATTTATTATCCGATTGTATAAATTTAAATCATATATAAAAAAATTCTGCAATTTTTATCTAATAATGAAGCAGAGTCAAAAACATGATACAATTAGTTAAATTTGAGTGCACTAAAATCATCTGTAGAATAAACAGATAAAAGCGAGTTTTGTTTTTTGACGATCTTCGCTGCCTGAGACATCATCTTTTTCTTTGCTTTCACAACGAAGAGAAAACTAAATTTTTGTTGTTCTTTTACACTTATTATACAATAATATAAGAATGAACAAATTAGTTTATAAAATATGAAAAATAAAATTAATTATAGCTGAATAAGTAACAGTAATGTTTTGAATCAATACATATATTTTCCATTGAAGTATAATTAAATAACGAAAATTATTTAAATATATATATTTTTTTTTGTTCTTAAATTTTGATCAAATAGTTTCTGTATCAAACAAGATTAATTCTTATTTTAATATTATTCATAAGATAAATTTATTCTTCCATCAAATCATGATCAATTACTTGTTTATCTTTTAAATAGTCATCAAGGTCATTCCTTTTTTTTTTATTTCAAAACTTAATATTAAAGTCTAGCAAACATGTGATATATTATGGAAACAAGCAATTGATAAAGATTATAAACAATCCACATTAATTGGTGCATATATCGAATAAGTAAAAGAAAATAATTGATATAAAATACTTTTATTTTGTTTAGTTAATGAAAATGAAAAAAAATATTTTATGGTAATTATTAAAATAAATATATTAGATCGAATATGAATGATAAATATTGATTATTTAATAGAATAATTTATAACTTAATATTTAAGTATTCAAGGAAATATTGGTTATTTAATATCAACAACAAATTCAACTATATTGTAATAAATAGAAATATTATATGTATTTGTTTAAAAACAATAGATTGATTATTCTTTCTAAAAAATCTTCGAATTTACTTAGAAGATACTACAAATAATAATTTCGATAGTAGAAAATCGTATAGTACACTAAACAAGATATTTTTTTCGTATGTATACTCATAAATGAGATTATCTCATACAATAATAGTATAAAAGCATTGTTTTGGTATCATTATTTATGAATGATTATGCTAGAAACACATAACAGTTGATAATATATATGTCTGATGTGAATACAAAAGATATCGTTCGATTGATACAAATTAAATGCAATCAAAGTCCAAACAAAATAGTTGAAGATACTTGCTGTCAATCGAAATAAAATCAAATAATCAAACGAATATGTAAAGAAAAGACGCTGTCATATATTTTTTCTTTATAAGCTTCACTTATACATACAATATTCTTTGTATTTTCGATTTTTTTGTCGTTGATTGGGAGAAAAAAACAAGCAAGCAGTTACATATACAAAAAAAATACATATCTCATTTTTTATCATATATGTAAGACGCGTTGCTTATGATGACTGGAAATAAGAAAAAGAAAATTGACTCATCGATTACTTATCTCACATCAACGAAATACAGGACGATAATTACGCTTAATAGGTGAATACGTATGAATTTCCAGTCATCACTGGTTTTGAGTAAATATTTAATATGTAATTACTGTTTTAGGAAGCAGAAATTTACTTTTTCATATAATTTCTTTAAATTATTACGAATAAAGATATAAAATACTCACATTTCAATATAAATAAGGAAATTTTAAATCGTGTACTATCATTTTTGACTTAGAAGTGATATTACAAACAAAAACAAAATGAAAAAAATAAAAATTGTTATTTCTCTAACATTACCAACATCAAACATATTAATTATAATCATAGTGATCATAAACTTTGTTTTAATATTGTTTATTTAACATCAATTCACTTATATTTTTATTTTATTACTTAAGTTTTAAATACTACTTTAATGTAATAATGTATGAAAAATATAAATAATCTTAAATTTTTTTTATTTTTATTTTTAATATCAATTTTCAGATGATTTAAATCAGTTTTTCCCCTTGTAATTTATAGAAACTATAAAAAAAATAAATTTTCGCTTCAAGAAACAGTAATCAGCGTTTAAATATTTTATGAAAACTAGTGATGACTGGAGATTTGTCACACGCTTACCTCTTAAGCGTAATAACAGGTCGTGTATTTTATTGATGTGAAATAAGTGATCGATGACTCAATTTTCTTTTTCTTCCTTACAGCCATGATAAACGACGCCCCTCATATATATGATAAAAAAATGAGATATGTATCTTCTTTTGTATGTAATTGCTTGCTTGTTTTTCTCTTTCGATCAAGGACAAAAAATTGAAAATAAAAAGGATATTGTATGTATAAGTTAAACGTATAGAAACAAAAATACGAAGCATTTGCTTTTTACATATTTGCTTTCGTTTATATTTATAACGAGCGAATTCGACTCTTTTGTTTCGATTTTGATTGTATTTGGCTATTACTTTAAGGTAATTACTACTATACGATTTTGTGTTTAGTTTATATCATTCAAATGATGTTTTTTATATTGAAACTAGTTGCTCTATTTGAAAGTAGTGTAATTATACACGTAGCTATTAGGATTTTTCTGAATTAGATTTATCGAATGACAAAATGTAACACATTTTTTCTCTATTCAAAGTGAGGCATAGTTTTGAGACCTCCTACTTCATCCATACACTACTAAAAGAAGTAGAATACAGAGTCTCTACAACAAACACCGAAATATATCACATAACACTACAATTGATTACTACTGGAGAATGTTTTCGACTTTGAGTAATTATCCATTACTATATATGAAAAAATAAGTTTAGCTTGAGATTTGATTTAATAGCTAATAAATTCATGATAATGTAAGGTCAATATAATTAATGAATTTATTATTGATCACCAATACTATTCATGTCAGACGGTTATGTTGCTATTGTTTTTGATGTAATTGTATAATGTTTGATATTTATATTTGTAGCATCAGTATTTTGTATTTCTGGTTGAAAATGTTCATGTAATGATCATAAATTTCCGTTATTCATATAAAATTATATTATCTATCACTACTAGCTCAGCTACTACTCAGAGTGATTGAGTATTTAGTCAGATTATGTAACCAATTTGACTAAGTAACTTTTTAATTGATCTATTATTTAATAAGTTAGTTATAGAAATATATTATATAATCAAATATGTTAGGATTGAAGAAGTAACGGCTTTTTTTTTATCAATTAGAGTTGTCAATCTGTTGGAAGTACATACAATCTGATCTATAACAATTTGAAGTCATTTCACTGTAGTCGGAAGCATAAAAGAATATAAGAATACAAAATGTTAGGCGTCCAATGCATCTCAACTCATAATTATTTACTAGTTTTTCTTAAAAATGCATCGATTGACTTGAGATAGTTGGAGATCTCTATTTGCATAGTCTGAAATGCGATAATAACATACGTGAGTTAGAATTTTGTTAATAACCAGAAACTTGTAAACTACAAATCTCGAACTAACTTTTCCCCGTCACTTAGTTTTCATATAAAAATTCTTTTTAAATGTTTCTTGATTCTAGGACAACACTCTTTTAACAAGTTAAAAAATATGGCACATGTGAAGTTACCACGGTCTGATAGGTAAGTTGTGAATGTTTCTGATAAATTTTATTCTCTCTTATCACTTATATAGACTTTCTAAATGCCATCTTTTTGTACTGTTATTTTTGACGATCGCAGTTACAATTTGTATCTCACTAATTCCCGCATATTTATCATCACCATTTTTCATAGTTGGTAACAAAACGGCGGTCACTAGTTAGTATTCATTTGTTTTTTTTTATTATATACATACGTTGTTTTTACTAGAAAACTCACTTACTGCATTAACTGTTTCTTACCTGTTGCCATCTGGATTCGTAAAAAAACGCGCTACACAGTCCGTGACCAATCGTATAACAACCGCTTCTTGCGTAATTTTTGTCTTCTATGTTAATTGTTAATGTTTAAACTATTTTAGCTGCAACAAGCAATGGGTGCTCCCACAAGTTCCATCAATGTCATTGGCATTGGCAGTGCACAAGCAACCAGCACCAAAGGTCGACGTCGCCGTCGCGAGTAATTTTTATTTTAATTGATTTCTGCTAGTCATATCTACCTATAACTTTGTATATAGCATTCAATGCGATAAAACGGATCGTTCAGGTACTGCTATCGTCTTTGACGTTGCATTGGATTATCCAAAAAGTTTATCATGTCAGTCGATATCTTGTCAAATCAAGGCATTTACCAGTATCCATGAAAGCTTCAATGCTGTAACCAACATTAATCTTCCGGCGGATGATGGAAGCAATATACCTATTGAACTATGCCATGTTGAGTCTTATCCCAACGGCAATACTAATAATGACAATAATGCTAATGGTATTGTCATCGGTAAGCAGACTATTTATTTTATCACTTATGTAGGAAATCAAAATGAAAACTACCAATATCGAATTATGGCATCGTTTTATCTCTGTTTACCGAGAGGAATATCAGACTCAAAGAAATCATCCGGATGAATTTTCCAAAACTGAATCGTTTAAAATGTTCCTCAACGGTGAACTTGTTCTGTCCAAGTTATTTGTTATATTTAGAGATTATGGAACCGAGAAGAATTATTCTAATGTATGTTTATTTATTTTTTTAGAGCCGTGTACGGCCGTTTGTCAAAATGGTGGTCAATGCACAGGTTCTAATACTTGCACATGTGCTACAGGATGGAGTGGTGACACGTGTACACTTGGTAACGTAAATTCAAAGTTTAGTTGATTTTAATAATTTCTATTGTTTCTTTCAGCTATATGCACAAGTGATTGTCAGAATGGTGGTACATGTACAGCTCCTGATACATGTACATGTACTAATAAATGGAGTGGTGACACGTGTACCACTGGTTAGTAAAATTTAAATTTGAGATGTTTTCTATGATTACTATTCTTGAAAATAAGGACGAGAAAATGTAAATGAGAATGTGGAATAGTATTAGTTTGTACATAAGGTTGAAAGATGAACGTCAGCGTGAATCTTTCCGTAACACTGTTTTCTTAACCCTCGCGACATGTTATGTAAATTTTGATAAATGAGATGAATATTGTCTTAAAAGAAGAGGCTCATTTCCTTAGATATTTTATAGAGAATTATATATACGATGAAAATTTCTGAAAGAATCTATTTGTTATCCCATTAATTATAACAAATAATAGCTATTCCATAAGTTTTATTAGTTGTAAAAGCTATCATTTTCTCTAAAATTTTTATAGAATGATATCACTTGAGTCAATTTATTAGATTTAAAAAGATGTCATGCTGTGCCAACTAATTTGTTTCAGTTGCTGCAATAGGCACATAATTATTAATATACTATAAAAAAAAGAAGTAAAAAAATCTATACGAATATATTCAGAGTTAGATATATTGTTAATCGATAGAGAACTGATAAATTAAGAAGAAAATATCATTCGGTCTTCCCGTTTCATATAGAACTCACAACGTCATCAACAACAACAACGACGACGACAACCACAAAAACAACAACGAGAACAACCACGGGAACGACCACGAGGACAACCACAAAAACAACTACTAAAACAACAACAACTACAACAACAAATAAATCAGCGACCACAACAACTACAACAACAAATAAATCAACGACGACAACAACTACAACAACTACGACGACAACAACTACAACAACTACGACAACAACAACAACAACAACGACAACTACAACTACAACTACAACTACAACTACAACTACAACTACAACAACTACAACGACGACAACCACAACAACAGTAAATCCATGTAAGTAAAGAGATGTTCTAGTCAGCTATAATATAGTACTCACGAAATATTCATTTCTTAAAAATTGTACGAAAATAACGGAAATTCTAATATATTGCAAACGCTTTTAGGAATATCTTTATATTTGTTTTATATTCATTTTATATCATATCGATTTTGAAAGAATAAATCTCGAGAAGCTCCTGTATTAAATAAACACATATTTAGTTATATGAAATATTAGTTTAATTGAGTTTAAAATATAATTATAATGACAACGTGGTAGTCATTTAGTTTGTTTCTTTATGTAGCTGAAATAATATCTTATTCCATGCCATAACTAATATTTTTTCATTTACTGTTGAATATATCAATATTGATACAATGATACTAGAATTATAATAAAAAATATTGAATAATTAATCATTATTTTCATTTCTATCTATCATTAGGTATATCTGGCAGTTCACGTTGGAATATATCTGGTACAACTGTAATTAGTGGAGCACCAACATATATAGCAGCATCTGGTGTATTTGTTGACTCACATGATAATTTATATGCTGTGGATGAGAACCGTAATTATGTTATATGGCAACTATTGAAAAATGCTATAAATGCAACAGTTATAGCTGGAACTTATCAATCATCAGGATCGAGTAGTTCTCAATTAAGTAATCCTAATGATGTTTATGTTGATAAATCTGGAAATATATATGTGGTTGATACTAACAATCATCGAATACAAAAATTTAGTAGTGGAACAAACATTGCTGTAACCATAGCCGGTATAAGCGGATCAGCTGGATCTGCATTAAATCAATTCAATCAACCACGATATTTTACTTTCGATTCAACAGAGACATATTTGTATGTCTGTGATTATAATAATCAACGAATTTTACGTTTTTCAACAAATTCAACTTCAGGTACTAATGGAACTCTTGTTGCTGGTGGGACTGGACTTCACGATGTAACTACATCATTGGACTATCCATGGGGTATTCATTATCTACCATCGATAAGTAGTGATCTGTTTATAGCAAATAACGGTGGACAATCAGTTATGCGTTGGACTCCTGGTGCTACAGCTGGCATTTTCTCCATTGGTACACCAGGGGTATCAGGTTCTACTTCAACTCTTTTAAATAGTCCTGCGGGAATTAGAATTGATACCTATATGAATGTTTATATCGCTGATGGTGGTAACAATAGAATTCAATTGTTTTGTGCCAATAGTAATGTTGGTGTTACAATTGCTGGCAATGGTACTTCGGGTAATGGTGCAACACAATTAAATGGTCCACGAGGTATTGCATTTGATTCAGCAATGAATCTATATGTGGGTGATACAGGAAATGGCCGCGTGCAAAAATTTACGAAACTCTAAAATACTACAGACAAACTTCTTATTCATCAGACCTTCTTTTCAAAACATTAATTATGATATTTTATCTACATACCATTTTATCGATTTATTCTTCTTTATATTTATTTTGCTTATTTTAATAGTTTTCTTTTTTGTTTATTCAATAAAGGATATTTTCATCATCACCTTTAGAGTGTGAGTGAATGTGGATGACTACATCTAAAACCTACATGTGCCGAGGAAAATATATATCTATATCTTGTCAGTTTAGGCTAATGCTATTCATTTCGATATAAACAAGAAGAAAAGAAAAAAAAGCAATGTGATTCAACAATATATTTCGTTTATTCACAAAACCAATGACAGGTAATACATCTAATTTTGATCGTGTTTTATTATCCAATGTAAAATCTTTAGTTATAGTGTAAATTTGGTATTCTATTAGAAAATATTTTGCAATACAATCTCAATTTTTCTAACGATGGTTTTGTAAAAGATCAAATTGTTGCTAATTATGTTAGTTTTCTTGTTGAAAAACGTTATAAATTAAATTATGAACATTTAAATAAATACTCAGATCGATGCGTCCTGAAGCAGTATTTCATGTATCTCGGGCGAAAACACTCAGAAAACTGATCGTTTTCGGCAGGAACCGTGCCGGAAAATACCAGGAATCCGATGGAGAAGTGAGGTAACCGTATCCGGCTGCCGGTTATGACATGTTCCTGTCGGTTCCGACCGTTTGCGTGCTGGATTATTCGACCTGGATATATATTGTAATATAGTGTTACCACAATGAATTGCTCATTCTTTTAGTACGTGAACGTATTAAAGACAAATACAATAATTCGAATGAAATATCGATTTATGAAAGATATGGTTCATTATCTCAAGAGAATTAATGAAAAGCAATGTTGGCTTAATTTCTGCTACAACAGTTAATCAGCCACAAGTATTAGCTACAGACGAAGATAGTGATGAGGTAGTGATTGTTCATTTTATTTCAAAAGTTTTCCCTTTTCTGATAACATTACACATCGTACAGTTATTATTGAATTAATTCTTGATTCAATAAAAAATGGTAATACTAATGTGAGTGAAGCTATTGATACATGTTTTCAAAGGTAACATAAATATTTATTCTAGGTCAAAAGCAACGGCAACGTCAACGATGTAAAAATGGTCTAAAATGACAAAGGTCGGTGTTTTCTCGTCGCCGTTTCCGATGGTCGGAATGATCGTCCTGGGATTGAAATAAAAAACATTTACGTTTTAAGTTTATAAAATGATGATATGTATTTTCAAAATTTTTTAAATAAAGCGGAATCATTACGATCACTTGTACACAATTGTGGACCAAAAAGAAATGCTTTTAGGCTAGGATGGTAGAATCTACTGAAGAAGATCATGCCTCACGTAAGACAATGTGTCTCTCTGATTAAATCCATTTCTATATGCTTCATTTAATAAATTTTCGTTTTTTTTAATTTTTCCTAAAATGAAAATTTATTTTTATGTAATTATAATTGAATTAACTGAAAATTATTCAGTTATAAATAAAATATGTACACTAAAGTTCATTTGCACTAAACGATGTTTATCTTATAATTATGTCATATACAAAATGAATATATTCTTAATTATAATCTAAAAATTACATAATCATTTAATAGTATTTACAATGAGATCTTCGAGTATTGAAATATGTTAATCGAAATAATATACTATAATAAAATTCTGATTTACTTATTTAACAAAAGCGTTGTTTTTAAAATCTGAGAAAAAATTTAGAAATAAAAGTAACTTTAATGATATAAGTATAGCTAATTATTGTTTTTTTTCTATGATTAGATTCTTCCATATTACTTATCAGAGATATATACTTTATGTTTAACATACAATGAATTCGAATGATTATTAAATCTCTGCGATATCTTGAAATCTTTTGCCATTAATGAAACTATTCAACTAAAAATATATTCAATAAATTTAAAAATGAAATACTTGAAATAAACTATATATGAATTTATTTATTTAATATTTTACATGTTGACAAATAAATCTAAAAACTGTTTTAGAATATTCAACAGAATCTTGACAATTTTAAAGTTTTTTAACAAAATATTTTGCATCATCTGCAATATTCACTCATTGTTTTTTTCCTTCAGCATAAAGTAAATTACTTGAATGAACCACATGAAATGATTATTTATGGTAAAGGAAATTCATTTTCAATGGAATAAATAAAAACAGTCTAGTATCAGTGCTTGTCTTTTCTCATAATTTTATCATTTATTCTATCAATCAATTATAAAAGAAAACGAAAAATTTTATTTTATTTTCTTATTTAATTATGCGCAAAAAATGAGATGTTTCAAAACATGAAAAGTCTAAGAACTTACAATTTGAGAACATAATTTTCATTTTAATCTTTTCTTTATTGTGTTTATCAATAGTTTCACAAATGAGTTGTTTTAATACAATCTCAGTTATAGTACTAAATAAATACTATTATAACATTAAAAAGTCCATTTTGCTAGTATATTTAAATCTAAGGAGTTCTTTGTTTTCGTCATTCATTCTTTACGAAAAATTTTGATAATTAGGAAGAATTTAAAAAATTGATGCATTAACTACTGAGAGAATAAAAACATGTCAAAAAATGATGATTTTCGTACGAAAAACATGAAAAAAAAATCCCATTTCTTGTTATGAAATGGATATTATTTTTTATGTATACCATTTTTACTAATTAAAATACAAATATCCATTAAAATCACCGAATAAGTTTAATGCAAATTTTTCTTTTAATTAATATAAAGAAAATACAAAAAATAATGTCCGTTTCACCATTTTTTTTTTAATTCTCTGGGTATTAGCAATCGATGCGTGTTAAATAGTCGTCAACGAAATACAATGAAAGAATTCCTTGATTGTTTTCAACACCAAATATGTAATACATGTGTATTATCATATTGGTTCTATTTGAATATATATAATAGATAGATCAAGATCAAATCAAAGATTGGCTCGATTACATTGTAAATTTGATTTTAAAATAAAATTATAAACAAAGATAAAACATTTCGTTTATATTAATAAAGAAATATATAGAAGATAATAATATGACTTTATATTAACTAACAAGGTGGTTATACATACATGTATGCAGGGATGGCGCGAGTTAGCCAACATTGGGGGGTGTAACGAAAATTTTTTGAATTTTTGGGGGGTGTAGCGAAATTTTTTTGATTTTTTAGGGGGTGTAGCATGATCTTTGTTCAAAAAAATTAAGAAAATTTGCCGATTTTGTTGAGCAAAAAATAGAAATTTTCAAAGATTGGGGGGGTGTTACACCCCCGACACCCCCCCGGTCGCGCCACCCCTGCATGTATGTATATAACCGTTTACCTATGTACACATATGTTTACATATTGACAGTCAAGTATAGACACACGTGTGCACACAGACACTTCCTTTTTTTAAATTACTAAATAATTAATAGAAATAATATTGATTTATGTAGTGAAGTAAATCATCAATATAGAGTTTAAGGTTTTAAGTCAAATTGCATTGGACATTTGTCCATCGATCTGTCATTTATTGAAAACATTGTCTACACTATTTTTTAAAAGTGCCGGATCCATTTGTTGCATTACTTCGTCATAAGTAGGTGGAGAAAAGCTGTTTACGTATATTTGTTCTTCTTCTAACCCTATCATTGCTGGATATCTTGTACTTGAACCAGGAATAGTAGAATGGAAAAGATCCTGCCCTGATAATGATGATACTATTGCCATGTCATTAACGTTCACAGGAATATTTCCGTTATTTTGTTGATCGGTTTTTCTGTTATATAGTACCCGAAAATATAATTGTAAACAACATATGATAATACTCAATAAGAAACATATTATAAAACCACAAAGAATGCCAATAGCTGTTGGTTTTGATGGTTGATTAAACTGAACCTCACCTGGATTCCAATGAGAAGGTTCATAGTAACACGCATAAATTCGATTAGGCTAAAAATAAATAGATCTTATAGTCAATCTAGGGATGTTCAATAGAACTGTTTTATTCTCTATTGCGATAACTTACTTGATACTTCTGAGATGGATTATTCACGATAAGTGCTGCATTATCAGTTACTGGTAACCATATTGCTGTTGTTATATTTATTCCATCATTTTTATAAAGTATTACATTATATACTGCTCGATAGTATCTACTATCATCAGATCCAGAAATTGAACTGATCGTTATGGATGTCACGTAACATTGTGCTGTAGTATAGTTATTTTCTTCACTAAGTTCAATTGCATACAATATCGCCAAGACAATACTACTAATAAAGAATAATAATGCTAGACAACCTGTAATTGAAGTCTTTCTTCTTTTAATACTAGAAATGATTGCCAACGCGTTATTATCAGACGACTGAACCATGTTGTCGTTCTTAGTGGGAATGAAAATTGATTGTACAATGATGAAAGAAACTACTGCTTATTAGATGTAATGTTTTTGCATATTTATTTAAAAAAAATAAATACTGTGCACATGTAACGATACACATCAATGATTACAATATTACTTGATCAATTTATGAGTCATACAAAAACAAAAAGTAAAAAAAAAAGATTTATTATTACAAACACTATCGAATAGCATCAAAAAATTACATCAGAATAGAATAACAGTCATTAGAATCTATCAAACCTTTTTACATATGATAAAAGTGAGAGTAGATGTGCATAAAACAATTGTCCACGAATCAAACGTTCTTGCTTGTTAACAAAAAAAAACATATATTAGAATTATTAAAAGAGATAAATTTCTCAATAGAAAGATCAGTAGTGTATCAAAGATGGAAGCTTATAAACAGTTTTTCTTCTTCTTCTCCTTTTATATAGTAAAATAAAAATAACATCAAATAAAATGGCTGCCTCTAGCTTTCTTATAGTGTCCCTAAGATATATCTTTTTTTTTCTTTTCTTCTTCTCTTCCTCTCTTTCTCTTTCATTTCTCGTATTTATGACATATATATAGGATTTTATCTGAATTTGTCAGTATATATGTTGGAGCGTTTTGAAAAATAAGGTAGACGTTTTAGTTTCGATCAGTTAGATCGATTGTCCCGCTAATAACGATCTATTTATGTGTTTCAGTTGATGGTAATCATTTTGAACATTTGTTGTAAATAAACTAAATTATTTACAACAAAACTTTAAAGAACATATTAACATATTATTAAAAAATTCAACTAAATTGATTGAGTTGTATAAGATATATTTAAAATAACTTTTCTAGGGGACTTTTGAGTCACTCTGTATATATAATTTATTTATATAATAAAATCAGAACAAAATGATATATATTTACACATGCTACAATATGTCACGGTCTAAATATTCATTTAGGATTGATCGTAGCAATGCGTTGCGATCGTCGAAATAAAAGTAGACCTTTCCATCGTAGTTTTTTGCGCATTTCAGAAAGAGTACTAAGACAGACAAATGGAAATAAAAGAGTAACGAAATAACATAGATAATTAGCGTAAACTTGTACATCTGCACCAAAGTGATAGGGTAGACCGCAAATATGACTAAAAATAACAAGATTGAGTGGAACATTCGCCGCTAAATATAAAATACAAATAGAAAATAATTGAATTGTCATTTTACGTTGTCTACGCCATTGATTAGCTTGATTAAGACGTCGTTTTTGAATATAAACACGAACTAATACAATTATACTAAAAATACTAATTATTGCAGTTGGTATAATACTATTTATAACTGTATCCCATATACCAAGTAAAGGTATATCTAAATAACATGGAAACTCACCACAAACAGGTAAGGTATAATCATACGTATTTGAACATGGTGGAAATATTATCACAACTATATAAAATATAAAGATATATAGAATCAATATGAAAAGAGGTATCGTGTGCAAAAGAAAACGCTTTTTTGGAATCAAAAATAATCGGTCGTGAAAAATTAATAAATAACGATGAATAGAACCCCATGCCATAATTATGACGCATCCATTATATATTCCTGTATCTACAAACCACCAGACAGTACATAAAGTAGGTGTAGATGGCAAAACACTATCTAGTTGTAAGAAACTAAGATGAAAAGATATATCGATTAATTCTATAATTAATCCAAAGATGAGTAGACAGATAATAATATGATTACTCAATTGAGATCGTAATTTTTTATTGACGAAAATTTGAAAAAGTAAAACGCATGAACAATAAATCGATGGAATAACTAATATGAGAAACAACCAAAAACGAACTTGACGAGGTAAAGAAATTTCTTCTTTTGAAAATAAGCCAGTAAGACTACCGTTGGTGATCATTTTCTACAATAAATCATACATAATCATCGTAGTTGTTATTAAAATGAAATAAATTTTTATAATAAAAAGTATAAAAGAAAGGAATAATGCATTCTAAAATAATATCCTATTAAACTTCAAATATTGATTACATTTGTCAGTTAATATAACGGAAATGTATTGAAACAATTAAAATGTCTAACGAGAAAAAATTATAATGCACAAGAACACTATTTTTATTAAACATAAATCATGACACTTGATAATATTCTGCCTTCACTGCGTCATAGAAATATTAAATCTCATCATTGTATATTATGTGTTCAGATACTATTACGCACTAAAAAAATGTATATAAGACAGATATTGCTTCAACAAAAGATATCATTAATGACAGTAAACATCAACATAATGAAACTTTTTTTCAGCTAAAGAAAAATTACCAAAAATTGGTAAATAATTTCTTGAAATTACTTTTTCTTCTTTCGCTACTTGATTTTAACTGTTTTTATGTTCCTATTTTTATATTCATGACATTAGAAAAGTGTAAAATGAGAACAATAAAGAACAGCTGATTCATGTTAATATTTCGACGCTTCTTTTTCTTTTGAATCAAAATTAAGCAAAGAGTATTATAATACTTTTCTATTTATTCTTCTGATTAAATAGATTGTCACTTTAAAAATGTAATTTCTTAGTATATTCTAAAGAATCAAAGCAATAAGAAATTATACAGCAGAGATAATATCAATCATTTTCTGTTTGTAACATACGTTAAGATAAATAGAATTTTTCGTTCTTAAAAATTACTGACAAATAACACTCGAACAATACATTGAACTCGTGCTAGCATAGTTATGATTTTTATAAATTTTAACTATATATATATACTTGAAAAATAAATTACCTATTTCTTTTCAGCACTGTCTGAAGTAATCAGTGATATATGTCCTTATAATATTTGGCGACCTACCTGGAAAAAATAAAATTTTAGATTCTTAAGAAAAAAAAAAATCTTTATTCTTTATTTATAAAGTAAAGAGAAAGTAACATCCTTAATCATTAGTTGAATAGTCTGTGTTAACAAATAAAGATCCAAAATAAATTTACTAGAATAATTCACAAATACGATAATAAATAAAACCCTAGACATTCTTTTCTACTAGATGTTTGAAAAAACCTTACGAAATACTCTTTGACCAGAAGGAATATAAATTTTTTTGTAAAAAAGAAATGTTTTGAAATGATGAGAATGCTATTGATTCGGTATTTCATCCAATATGATCGCCTATCGTTATGAAATTTATATTTTATATTTCCCATATATTTTTCTTTAAAGTACAGAAATAAATAATATATTTTATTTATTTAATATCAACTCAAGATAATATTCAGTTACAACATAAAACAGATAGGCATAAAAAATAAATAAAGTATTATCGATAAAATTATCTTTTATGTGCCATGAATTAGTCTAATTTGTAAAGATTTATATATTTGATTTTAATACGTTAAGAGATAATATATAATTTAAGTTTAATATTACGAGGGTGTGGGTGTGGATGTCGGTGTGGATGTATATTATATATCCATCATACATTCACATCCACACTCACACCCTCAGAAGCACTGTTAGTTTACACTTCGTTAATAATTGAAAGAAACTAAATTTATACTCTTATTATTGGTATTCATCATCAAAGATCGAGGCTTCACAAACAAACATGAAATAAACTGCTTTAATTTCTTTTGAATTTAATATAATTCAACAAACATTCTCAAGAAAAAAGGATACAATGATCTGATATTAAATTTTAATATTAATAAATACAATGATCATTTTACAATTACAACACAAAAACAATATTTAAAAAATTTTTTTTAATGAATAGAAATAGGTATCTAATACTATTTAAATTTCTGGCATGACTTGATTGATTGCCATTGTTTTTTGTCGCCATCGATTGAGATATATCTCAAATGGTACATATATGAATTGTTGACGAAATCGATTAGATACACATACATATATGTAAAATGAACTCTAAAAATAGAAGCAGAATACTTCTCATTTTGTATTTTTGATTTAAACATACTCACTGCAAAATACATATAAACAAGATATGCGGTCACAAGATTGGCAAACTGTAATTGTGCTGATATGACAGGATCTTGAGTGAGTTCTGGCATTGCTGTCAGAATGAGTACAATAGTATATGGTATATTAGCAAAGAAAGCAAAAACAATGAGGACTAGTATTATTACTGTCCGTTGTTTATCTAATTCACGACGAACGAGAGGTAACGTCCGCTAAGCTAAAAGTCCAAAAACAAATGTAATACTGATAGGAATAACTTTTCCAATAGTTAGATTAGTACCATAGATATTAGAGTGTGGGTGTGAGTGTGATTATTCTTTTATTACACCCACACCCACACCCTCAAGATTTCCCTATAATTTCCATATGCACTTTTTGCAGTACACATAACTTTCGGATAAAATTCGAAGTTTCCATATTTATTTTATAATCATATTTCGATTACCTTTTTCTTCCTAGAAATAAAATATTCTACTATAATCTCTAGATCTTTTATTGCATTTAAGATAAATATTTCGATATATATTGATTAAATGAAAAATAGAGAATAAAATCAATATGAATATTATAATTGATTAGATTTGAGTTCGATCCCAGTATATATCATCATTTCTATGTGGAAGATCAGATGATATATAAGGAATTGAATAGACAATATCTTTCTCTTGTTTTTGTTTTTGTTGACGTCGTTGTTTCTTTTGATTATGATGACGAGATAATGAGAATGATGATTGACGTTTCTTTATGTCATGTATGTTTTTTTGTTTATGTTTATCTTTTGTTTTTTTGTTTCGACAACGAAGAAATAAATGAATGAGTGGTTTAACAATAAGTTTAAATAATAGAAATGCCATAGCAAATAATTCAATAATAAGTGTACAAAATAAAAGAGTATGAAAAGCAAGTTCAGATATTCGAACAATAGGTTGTTGATTATTTTGAAGAAAAAATGGTTGTTCACTTATGGTTATTATGAATGTTGTACGTTCATTAACATATCGAAGATATTCACCATCTTGTTCATAAACTAATTTATCTGAAATTGAAATATCATTAATTGTTGGTGACCAACGACCACTGTATATAGTTGAATCACCTATTTCAAGAGGTTTTGTTTGATTAATTACTTTTATAAGTGAAACGGATACAGTAGATGTACGAGCTAATGTTTCATTTATGGTAAATAATAATGCACACGTATCAAGTGCTTGAAGTGTATTGACACCATTGATAATACCAGGACCACGGACACATAAACGAATTCCACCAATAGAATAAACTCCTGATATATTTAATTGTACTTCTAATTGATGTTGTGGTAGAGGAAATGTAGCAGTAAGTGTTACATTATCTGGTTGAATGAGACATGATAAATTTGATAGTTTTAAATACTTTACACCAGGTCTATTCTGTTGAATAGTAATATTTTGACAATTTGCAGCTGTATTTATTAAATCTACGCTCATTGTAAATGGTTGTGCATTAAGCATATCAAAAATAGGCCATTGACTTCCATCAGTATTCGATAAAGGTAATTGAAGAGCATTATCAAAAATAGCATTACGCATAGTAGTATCACATGAAGCATGCATTGGACCTGATGTTTCAATTGGATAAAGTTGATGATAATCAGCAGCAAACCAAAATGTAAAACCAAAAAGTACAACAATAGCAAATGAAGATAATCCGCCAATCCATCGTTCACCATCTCCTACAATATCAGTATTTTTCAAGAATTTTTTTGCATTGTCTCGATGACGAACTATTATTTGACAATTAAATATTTTTCCCATAGTCATAATAAACCAAATAATAAAACATAATGCTATGGCAAGTGATGTCCAAAATAAAGGTGCAATTATAAGACATCGAACTGAGTGACCAATAGAGAAAATATTTTGCACAATAATATCATCATAATTATTCATATCGGGTGAGTCTGGATAAGTATATGTTTGTCTATATGATGTATAATTAATAAGCGAAACATCATTAATAGAACCAAGTGGACAAAATGAATTGGATAAACATGAACTACATTCTATGGCTGGTTCATTACCTGGATTTTTCGTTTGAGGTGAACATATTGTACAAATTCCATATCCAACTTCATTTTTATATGTACCAGATTGACATGGTGCTGATTGATAAATAAAAGTATAAGTATTGATAGAATCGTAGAATATAGATTGATAACCAGGTGCTTGCGATGGTACTAGTATAACTAAACCATTATCAGTTAGTATATATAAATTACTAGACCATAAAACCATTTGTAAAAATTTAGGTGAAACAAATAAATTTAGAGTTTGTTGATTATTAGGAAAAGCAGAGAGAGGATTTTCTAGTGGTCTATCAACAGCAAATGTCCATACTTCTGATTGAGACCAAGAATGAGCATTGATTGAATAAAGAAGTATTGCAACTGTATTATCATCAAGCCAAGCAACTGATTGACCAAAGCCACTGTTTGGAGGTCCGAAATCACGACGCATTATATTCATATTCCATTGAGATGCGTCTGTACTAGTCGTATTAATATTGAACAATAAGACTACACTGCTAAATGGAAAGCCAACTACGGCCATTTGTCGTTTATTATTTACAGCTATTGACATTTGATTGGCAATATTATAGGTTTTAGCTAAGTCAGCAGTCTGGTAGAATACGTCGCTGTAAATAGTGGTATAATTAATAGATTTAAATGGTTGAAGTTCACAAAGAAATGCAATAACTATAGCGGTATTTGGATTAATATATGAGATTGCATACGCAAGTCCAATAACAAATGTATCTGTAACATCAATTGTATGTGGTATGATTATTGGATAAGGATATGAATAAAATGTATATGAATCTTTTAATTCAATAATTTCATTATTAACAATATCGAACATGAGAACAAATGAATCAGCAAATACGCAAGCATATTTTTGAGAAGGAATAACTTTGAGTAACATATATTGTTGATGTGTACCATTCCAAATGAGTGTATCATGAATAATTGCAGTACTCATATTGCCATTTACTAAAAATTTAAAAAATATTTTATATAATATTATTCTCTTACGACAATCACAAAACAAAAATATATTAATCTTTCTCTAATAACTAAAAATTGACTAAAGAATATTATGATAATAGATATGGTTAAATAGGACATACTGCAAAGTGATTTATTGACAGTAATAATACTAAAATAAACGTTTTGTGTTGACATTTGTTCAGATATTTGTACGAATGTAAATAATTGATCAGATGTATTATTATCATTATTGAATACAACATCTAAACTGTATACATAAAAATCACGACTTGTATTCACATAAACACAATCTATCAAAGGTACAAATGGTGCAAAATTTATGTCAAAACCCATAGCAAGATTAATTCCATAAACAATGAACTGATCATTCCCAGCAATACGTACACCATGTGCATTATCATCAGTAGTATCGTATATAATAACACATGCAATTGGCTTCAATATTAATAATAAAATAAATATACTAATAAACATTTAATATTTTATTCTCAATCAATCTAAACATATAATAAGAGATTATAAAATACCGTTTATTCATTATATACGTTAAGAAAAGTAGCTGAATTTGAAAATACAAAAATTATTTTTCATTGCATTGATCGATATTTGCTTCACTTGTTAATGATATCCATAGAATATTGTGATATTGCGCATATACTTCTAATCGATTAACTTTTTTTTTATTTCTATTTATTTGATTTAGTTATTCATATATTTACTTGAATAAGTATTTAATAGAAAATTTATGCAAAAATCAAATCAAATAGAATGAATAAGAATATCTATGGCTTCAAAGTACTTTAGTACTCAACAGAATAAATAAATAATATATTTTATTATTCTTTTATCTGTATAAAAATCAATTACTGTCCAATAAAAACTATTTTCTGAAAGAAAGGGTTATAGGCTCGTTAAACAAGGTCGTTAAAATGCTTAAAATTTGTTTGTCTAACAAGCCAATCAGATTGCAGCATTTTATAAGTCAATGAAAACTTACGGGTAGTCATCAGATAATGATTGACCAGAGGTAATCGGGGTCGAGGAATCCGAATCTGATGTTAGTTTTTGCAAACTGTACAAGTAAAAAGTTCAATAGTATTGCACAATACGTTCTCTACAAGAAAGAGCTGAGCGAGTCTCTAGACGAGCATTACTTGTTAATAATAAATTATGTATTTATTTGAAAAAGTAAATAAATGTGGAAACTTTGAATTTTATCCGAGAGTTATGTGCACTGTAAAAAGTGCATATGGAAATCATAGGGAAATATCAGTATTTTTGCAATAACTTGGGAATGGCTCGCCCAATTAGGCTCAACTTTGAACTCAATCGGGATGTGTATGAGACTGAATTGCGCAGAAAATCTCATCAAAATCTACCTCTCCTTTTGCAAGTTATCGTGTATGCGGACAGTCGAACATACTGACCGATTCTAGTAGTGTACTCACTTTTTGAATACACAAAAATGACAAGAATTCATTCTTTATACATCAAGTAAGTTATCGATATCGATGTTATATTTTGGTTCATAATCCTGATATTTTATATTTTCTTCTTCTTTTAAATCGAAAGTTTCAATTTCTTTATTTTTCTATTGTTTCTTTCAACGAATTATAAACTCATTAAATGGGTCTTTCATGAATGATGACCAGACATGATAAAAGATTTTATTTCCTTCGTTTTCTTGAATTGTAATTGTCAGTTAAGTATCATTTGTTTGAAACGAGATTGAGTAGATAATGTACATCGGTATTTTATTAAATATGAACATATATAATCAGTTGAAAGATAATCTTATTCACATTAATGGCAACAAATAATGCACTTTTCATGATTTCCAATAAATCTTTGTTCGGGAAATTTCATCATTGGAATTATTATTTGTGTTGAAATATTCCGACTCATTGTATTTTGAACATGTTAGAATACGTAAAGAAGTAACAAATCGTTTTATTTCAATAGTACGACGATTAATTATGATTTTATTATCATTGATTAATTCATTGTATTCGATTTTAGACTCAATTTTAACTCGTAAATGTCGAGATGTATCTGTTCTAGGGTAGGACAGTTCCATATTAGTTCCGTTCTTAGGAACTGTATTAACAGTTCTTTGAATAGAACTGAATTGTACCGACAAGTTCAGTTCCATTCAAAGAACTGTTATTTCAGTTCAGTTCTTTTTAGAGAACTGTTGTGAAAACTATTTTTTTGGAAATAAAAACAAATTTGAAACAAAACAGTTCTTTTAAAAGAACTGTTGAAACCGACCAGTTCCTCTGAAAGAACTGTTGATACAGTTCAGTTCCTTTCAAAGAACTGTTAGGTAAAGTTTAGTTCTATTCAAAGAACTGTTGATTCAGTTCAGTTCTATTCAAAGAACTGTTGGTTCAGTTCAGTTCCTTTCAGAAGAACTGAACTGGTAGTTCTTTTGACCAGTTCATCCGAACTTGGAACTATGAACTGTCCTACCCCTAATCTGTTCGTGTTCTATAAATTAAATACAGAATTGAAATAGAATGAAAATTTATCTCGAACTTCATCTGATATAGTATAAATGTGAAATCATGTTGTATTTAAATTTAAAATATTTCGATACATAAGCTTATATATTTAAAATCTCTTAACAAAAACTAATCTTTATGTTCATGTTGGCCTCATATTAAATCTATTCGTGGAATATTTTTTAATAATTGTACATCTAAATGTATTAATTATGATTGAAACATTATATTTTATATTAAATATTGAATAGATGACATTAATAATGTTTGATTAATTATTTTCTTAATATCATTTGTGAATCTTTTGAGTTTTGACGAGGTATAAATATGCCGGAGTGTAGTTATTAAACAGAAATGCTTCTAGAATATTTTTTAATTATTTGAAAAATCTTTTCATTGCATTAAATCCTATAAGAAGCTTTCCTTTCACTTTTTGACAACAGAAGCTCATAATTGATTGGTAATTAACAAAATGTAAAATAATATTTTGTTCCATCCACCTCAGTTTCATCTTAAAAAAATCAGAATTGTTTTGATAAATATATATGATATGTATCACGACTGCAATCTATCTTTATGTATTACTGAGTATTTTAAACATTATTATATGAAGATAAATTACTAATGCTTTTTTTCATACTGAAATGTTATTTTTTTATAAGAATAATTAATCAGTTCTCCTGAAAATATTGGTTCTTGTGCTGAAAAAGAAATAGGTGTAACTCAAAGGTTTAAAAGTTATATATTTTGACCATCACTTAGTACTTTTTTATGATTTATATGACATGTTTTTAATTTGATGAACAATACATGAATTATTTGTCATCACCAAATTTTTATTTTTTAAATACACTTAAATTTATTGTTTTTTTGAAATATTTACACATAATATAAAATTTTTCATTCGTATGTCCCAGAAAGAATCCTAATATTCCAGGCATATTCTAGTATGGGTACATTTTAGATAATCGCTTGAAGAATACTTTCAAAATGATGCGCTTAAAATGCTCATTCTATTTTTATCTGTGTCATGCAACTTTTATTGCTGAAAGTTAATCCATTCTGTAGAGTTTTTTTAATCAAAGAAAAACATTAATGTTGTTATCATCTGCTTACATATTTTCTTATATTAAATAAAAATTAATTATCTTATTTAAGCAAAATCTGTCACGGTCACTCTTTGACATTAAAGACTTCCATCAATATACAATTAAAATAGATGTCATATTTCTTTGTGTCAAACATTTTTTAAAAGAAGATTATATTTTCCATTTTGATAATGCTAATGAAGAATTATTTCTAATGTAAAGATATTTATAAATTTCATTTGCTTCAACAATGAATAACGAGACGATTCTCACAACAGATTTTATATTACCTTTATTTACAGTCATTCATGGTTCAATAGCTAGTATAATGTCAGCTATTATCTTATTTATTATTATTTATCATCAACATAATAATCGAATAAAACAAGATGAAAGAATTACTTTGATCTTATGTGTTAATATTTATCTTTGTATTTTTCTTTGTTCAACTATGTTAATTCTACTAAATATTCAAACATTGTTAGGTGATCTTTATGATCTCAATTTTGATTCAACACAATGTATATTTTCTGGATATCTTAATCTTATTTTTATCTATACTTTATATTATGGATTTGTTACTCAAGTACGTATAAATAATATGTGAAGTTATCCTATAAATCCTAAAAAAACAGTTAATTATTACTATTGATTTGTAAACTTGACTGACATGTAATATCAAATTGAGATGGTGGTTTCTGAGGATCTTTGTATGAAATAGTTGTATGTAGAAAAGCTAAAATTACATTTAATTCTATACTAACTTTAGCAGATAATATATTTTGACTAATTTAGGCTTTATATCGACTTTGTCGTATTGTGTATTCAACATACAGATGGTTTCAAGTATATTGGATTTATATTATCGCAGTACCATTTCAATTTATTATCGCTTGTTTAATTATGTCTCCACTCATTATTCGTCATGATATCATTTATATACCTGATTTATATCAGTGTTTTATACCAACTCACAATATTCTCGGTACTGTTTGGATAATTGTTTTTATGTATGGATTGCCTATTTTTTGTTTATTAATTATTTATATTCATATAACGATACATATTCGTCAACAATCAACTAATCAGACATTAGCAGTCAAACGTCGACAAGCACGAGATTTTGTTGTTATTCGACGCATTATTATTTTTAATAGTATATTGTTTACTCTGGGAGTACCGGGCATGATTCTTTTGATCATAAATTATGTTACAGGAAATGAACTAACTCTAAATTATCGTATTACATGGTTTTCATTTGAAGTATCTATGATACTACTAAGTATATTAGTGATTGTTATGACACCTCAATTGAAAACTATTGTTATATCAAAATGGAAACGAAATAGAGTGATACCTTTAGCTGCTATTGCAGAGAATTCAGTTCAAATAAGAACAGCTGGTACTCTTCAATAACTTTAAGGACTTTTATAATGAACACATTCAAGTGTTTTTTTACTTATTTTTTTCTTGAAATAATAATGATTGTATTGAACAAGTAGTATTTATCTTTTCTATTACAGCTTTTCAAGTGATTTAATACAAAATAAAATAATTTCTAACTTTATTAATTAAACTGTTATGTTAGCATATGTATACCAATAACATCATTGAGTATGCTTCTTTTACAGATAAGTATTTATAGTGTGCTTAATTTACCAAGTGGTGTAACATATTTGTCAGCAATAATGCCAGTTCCCTATAAAACAACATCGCTCTTTTTCTTGATTAATAATATCATTCAAATAATAATATATAATTCCATCAGTTCAAGTTTTATTATATATATGATTGCTACTCGGTGTTTGTAGAGAAGAACTTATGATAATTCTACGCACACTCTTTCGTATGAAGCAACCTGTTAATAATCGTATTGGAACTCAATCAACAACAAATAGAGAAAATTTTCAAACATTTGCTATTATAGCATCTATTCGATTAAACAATACTATTCAACAAACATATATACAATAAATTTTTCAATATCAATAATTTAAAGATTGTTTTCTTCATATAAATAAAATCTATTCTAATAAACTATTTAACAATTTGAAATAAAAGGTTCTCTTAAGATTCGACTTCGTTAAATATAGCATAATCTACTTTAACCTTTGGTATATTCTATCAAGTGGATAGTCTTTTTTAGAGACTAGATATAATTTAGAAAAACATAAGTATGAGAGCTCGAAACATAATTAATAGAGCATATAAAAAATTGAATATCAAAAGAATAGAAAAAATTTAAAAGAGAAGAGTTAAAAATAAAGTTATGAATACATAAGTCATTCAGTCAACCATTATAATGATGATTAAAATGTATGTTAACATATTCCAAAAGCATATAATAAATGAAAGAAAAAATGTTTTTTTAACATTTTATTAGTGTTAAATACGAAGTGACATAGTTATTAATAATATATTCTCTTAAAGATGATACATGAAAATTATTTTTGATCCATATTAAAATGTTCTTGTAACAAAATTGGACTTAGTTTTCCATCAAAAAACCCTGCACACATCCATCACATTTTGTCAAATTATGTAGACTTGCAAATATTCTATAACATCATTATTCGCTTTTTTAAGTTGTGTTTATTTATAAAAGTTTTTAAATAAAAAGAATAACGAATCTACAATACAACGTATATATATGAATATTGAGAATATGAGTTGAATCAATAATAATATGTCAGAGTTATTAATTGAGCTCAAATGCTTGTGGAGAAATTCTGTTTATTATATGTTGAATTTTCACGATTTTTTTCATTTTTATCCAAATTTCTTTTGATGATCCAAGACATATGAATGGCATCAATACTGGAACAAAAAAACTAAAAAAATATATAAATATTTCAAATTCACCGGTTGAACCATACGGTAAACCAAATATCAGAGCGAGATTCATACTAATTGCAGGAAAATTAAATATAAGATATAATAGTGAACATGATAATACTTGTATAATCATTCTTCGATATTTATACCATTGTATTTGTGGACGAAGACGTTGTCTTTGTTTGATAAAACGAATAACTAATAAAATATTGACAATTACGATCAACATTAGTGGCAACATACTGTTTATTAAAGAATCAAATAGATTAAGATTAAATATTCCTAAGTAACATGGACGAAAACACCAAAGTTGTGTATAATCTGGTGTATTTTGACAAGATACAAAGAAAATACAGATAATATAAAAGATACAAGCATATAAAACAATGCTTATTAATGGAATATAATGAATAAAAATACGTTTTTTCTGAGTATTAAGCCGTCGATGATGAAATATAATAATATGTCTTTCAATTGAAGTCCATGCCATTAACATACCCAATAGATTATAAGAAGCTGCTCCGATAAACCACCAAACATAACAATTTATTGTTGTTTGTGGCCAGACATAGCCAAGATGAAGGTAGGTAAGATAATTGGAAGCATCTGCAGCTTGTGCGAAGAGTCCAACAATGAGAATAACAAAAATAACATGATTATTCAGTACTTGACGTAATATTCGATCGAAATAAAGATTATAGAGTAAAAAAATAGAACAAAAAATAGATGGAATCTCCAAAAAAAGAAGAATCCAAAAACGAACTGTTGCTGCTATGGATGGGTGTGAATTTGAATACAATGTTATGTAATTATCTTTAATATCATTAACTGAACTATCATTGTAAACAATATCAGCCATGAACACTGCAGAAGTATCGATGAATAGAATAAAAAATAAAGAATATTATGTCAATCGTGCTTTAATCCTCTCATAAGCTCTTATATTCTCAAATGTAGAATATACGACTAAATGTCAGTGTCAATTTATTGTATAAATGAAAAAACAAGAAACTATCATTAGTTGTCTGTAAAAGAGTAAAAACTTTCTTCTTCATTTCATTAACTAATCATAAGTTAAATAATTAAACTCGATTGCATTGCTTAAAAATATACAATAACGATAGATATTCTTTTGTATAACATGTCACTTATAAAAAATTTAAAAAAAGGAAAAGCTTGAAATCTATATATATATAAATGTGTACTCAGTGTGTTTTCTTGTTATGCGAGGTCAAAAAAATATCGAATATAATATAAGCTATCGGAATTTTCTACACGAAGAAGTCAGACATAATAAATCTGGATCATTAGTGTGTATAGCATGCTATCAGTATTAGACTTATACCTCATAATTTGTCGAATTGAATAGATATTGCTCCATCTTTAAATGAGAATGATATAGAATAAACATGCAAGTTTAGAATTTGTTTGGAGTAATAAAAGTCAATAATTATGATGAATGAAATTTTTATTGTATCCACACTCCTCAAGTTTAAAGGATAGAACTAATTTTATAATATTAAACATTGATAAATGAACGATTGATTATATATAATATTTGTGTACTTATTAAAATACAAATCTATATTGTAAATAAAGTTTTGTGAGTTATTTCAACAAACTAGACACTTCTAAAGATCGGATGATTAAAACAGCATGTACAAGTTCTTCTGTCAATCAATTAAACTTATTTTTGCGTGGGAAAAGAAAGTAGAATCAGCTATAGTTAATTACATATAATGCTTTGAGTTTATTTAATTTCGATACATAAAAATAAACTATGAACCTAGTTTAAGTAAATACTGGAAATGAGTAACACGAAATCGCCGATTGTATAATATTATTTCGTATAAATATGTTTTTGATAGACTGACGTATTTCAGACAATCCAATTAAACACATAAATGGACAAAAAAGATAGCTTATGTATTCGAAATAAATGGTGGGAGTAAGAGTTGATATTTTATTTCAAACAAGCCCATACACACCCACATCCTCAATTTTTTTGAATAATAATTCTGAAGTTTTATTCTTTAGCTAACAGAACACAGATTCAACAAATAATCGAATGAATGCATATTAGATTTTATCAGAACAAAAAGACTTTACTCATGAAATCTTTACTCAAATCATCATCATTATTACACAACACCTGATACACGTTGTTTTGACTTTATATGAAGAAAATTTTATTTGAGAGATAATTTTAAGATTTTCTGTATTTTTTTTGATTGGAGGCTAAAATACGCAGCAAATTTAGTTAATTATTCGAGAAGAAGCAAATATGTTAGTAGATAGTCATAAAGTTGTCATCGATATACGAATCTATATCACTGCCACTGTGTAGAATAAATCGCATTTGATATTGGATTGATCTTGTTCCAATCGGAATCAGGTATGAGTTTGAGTAAGAGGTCCAATTAGAGCCAGCTGTCTCCTCGGGAGAGGTGGTATTGCTCAAAGTACCATTGAAAGCATCGAGAAAGTATAAGACCACTGCGGTACCGTCGTTCATCGCTTGTGGAAGGCCACGGGACCAAAAGAACAAACCAACGGTAAGATTGCCTGCATCGATTTGCGATGTTGTGATCGATGGATTTGCACCTACGATGACAATGGTCTGCGTGAGCGTGCCGAGGGAACCAGTATATCCACTAAATTGATATAATCCAGTACGAGGATTCAAACCCGAATTAAACGTGCCCATATCTAGTCGTGGTCTCGAGTTGCCACCTACGATCCAAGGCGAGAGCACACCAGCTTCTCCACCAGGATTCATCAGCAAGTTATTACCTATAAAAGAAGACATATTCTCAACGTAGGTGTTATGGCACGTACTTACAACTTAACATAAGATAAATCATAGTATAAATATTATTCATATATTGTTCTCTTTATTTTCTTACATATATATGTTCGCTATAGCTATCATTTTCTTTCGCTCTTTTTCAGTATTTTCTAAAGTATTGTCTCTTGATTTTTTCCTATCTCATATGTCATGTGTTTTTCTGATAATATATAAGATCCTTTTGGTTTATTTCATTCAGTTCTCGGTTAATATGTTACATAAATAGGTACAATTTTTCTATATAAATAGGGTCCATTTCACATCTCAAATAAAACGTATATACGTCAACGTAAAACGAGCTAGGGTTGTGAGTGTGAGTGTGCCTGAGATAAGGAAGATGCAACCACGCCCACACCCACCCTCAAGAACAGTTTGCTGCTTTCATTCAATTATATCATCATAATACTAATATGTAAAAAGAGTACCCAGGCAGGTCCGACGAAAATGAAAGACAGGTGAAGCTATTTACAGCGTGTCATGGACAGGCTAGGCTTGTTTAGACATTTATTTCGTACGCTGATAGATGTTAATATAATCTCTATTCACTATTCAACGAATATCGGACGACTGACCTGGCATGACTGCTGTCGTGTTGCCAAAACTCGTTGTGATCGCTGTCGAGCTCCCGATTTTCGAGGTAGTCTTTGCAGCAGTCATTGTAGTAATCCTTGTAGTAGTTTTTGTAGTCGTCCTTGTATTAGGCATTGTAGCAGTATTTGCAGCTGTAAAGTCAGAAGCAAAATTGTTTATTAGTTTAATTACACTATCTTACTTGTAGCGATTAGTGTGTGACGCTTCCATCTAAAATTATAGATGATGCCAAATATACAGACGATGCTTACCATTACCGCAAGTGCAAACAAAACTTTCTTGTTCGAGAACAATCTGTTCCAGCAACTATTACAAACAACATAAGAGAATACGAAATATGAATTGGTGAAAAAGAATCCAGTCAACCTAGATTCGATCGCTTGTGGTGACTCAGTTATAGTATCAACATCGTGCTTCGTTATGTTTATACCTATCAAGCTTAGTAATTAAAAAGAAAAATACATTATAGGAAGGGTGATGTGAAGTATTTCATAAAATGAATTTTAGCATATTTGAGGGTGGAAAATTTTCAAAAGCAATTATTATCATGTTATGTGTAGGAGAAGCTGAAATTTTGTCAATCTGTTGTATATAACTGTTATTTTTTTTTACAATGAACTCACTGATGCATAAGATACACATAGTCACATCAGATATGGAAATAAACACGTACACGGTGCATTCTAAAAGTTACTTCGAAAAAAAGTATTTTTTGAATTACAATTTAAAGTTGTGATACACGTACATTATATTTTGAAGAATCCCAACAATATAGCATTTTCTCATAGAAACTAACCATAAAATCCTACTATAGTATTCGTCATCTGTCGCCCTCATCAATAAAACTGTTCCTGCCCATGTAAAACAAGTCATGAAAATCATGATTTTCACAACTTTTTTACATGGGTGGTATTTCTGTTATCAGTCAGAATATCAGTGCATTTATTTGAAATCGAGTAACGATATAATATTTTTTTACAATGTTATGAATCATGATCTCTTCAGTGTAATGAGGACTCGATTTGTTTAGTATCGATCCAGATCAGCAGTACGGTCTAAAATAATTCTTTTCTCGTCTTACTGATCTTGATTCTATCGAATCTCTAGTATTCTTTTGAATAACGAACCAATTGTTTAGTTACTTAGAGTAGTACTGTGGAGGTTAATGAAAAATAGATAGTTAATTTTTTACCCCTAAGAGTGCTAAGAGCAGTAAGTTGAATTAATAGAATGTTGTTCTTATTTGTTTACGATATCTAAAAGGAGAAGTTCCATATGGAGCGGACAACGTTTCCTATTCTCTTTTGTTTCTACGACAGACAGAAAAGGAATTAATTTGCTACGCATACCAACTATTTGTTACCTTTTAAATCGGAATTCACTGTTTGTTTTATTGTCTTTTGTGTTATGTAGACCTTGGAAAGTAACGCAATTGCTTGAAACGTTGTACATCGTTAATAAAAATCTACAAAACAATGTATTAATAAAAAGAGCGAAAATCTTATTAAATAAACAAAATTGTCTGCCTCTTCGTAACATCTGAGTAAGACTGATCATGATTAGCGTAGCAGTGTTAATTTCTAAAGAAGATGGTTCTGACTACAAACGATCAAAATTATATTATAGGACGATACATACTATACTTTACCCAAGTGGATAAACATAATTGTCATATCGATTGTCCAAGGGAGCTTTTTTGACTTTATAATTATATCTACGAAGAATATTGTGTTTTAAGACCCTTTGCTATGACGGAAGTATTTGTTGTAGATTCCGAATATATGATAATTGGAATAAAGAAAAGACGTAAACTGAATGTAATCAAATATAATGAATTCAAAGTACGTAGATGAGGGCGAAGATGTAGATGCAGAGAATGGTGAGAGAGGAGCAGTTGAGTTAGTGTGCTCGAAAATCTTGACACAGTTAATAAATACTAATAAATTCTATAGAGGAAATAAAGTATAAAAAATAATCCCAGTACTGGATAGTAAAAATATTACACTTTGTACCGTACGCTTAGGGATGTACCGAGCCCGAGCCTCTCGGGCTCGGGTGTCAGAATTGATGTGGGAGTGGGTCGGTGTGTGGGTGAAAATAGTGAGTGAGAGTGAAAAGGATAGTACCCGCACTCATCGCACCCACATCTACACCCACACCCACACCCTCAAGATACGTCTTGTGCGAGTTGAGTATGTTTATAGGTATTGCTTCTTTTAGCTCAGATCCGCACACTCACAGGAAAAAGATATCCTAAATTGGTAGCAAACTTATCATGTTTATTTTCATATACGTACTGACGAATAGTACAAATAGTTAAAAGAAAAACATATTTTAAATTGAAACGAAACTTACCATATTTATTATAATATTTATACTAAGGAATAATACAAATAACTAAACGAGAACTAAGAAAGAAAATTTTCTGAGCTGAAAAAATATTTAACATTCTTTTTTTCATATCTATATTGAAGAATATTACAAATAAATAAAAAAGTAAAAGACAAAGATATTTTAAATTGAAAAGTAATTTACCATATTTATTTGTATATCCATATTGAAGAACGCTAGAAATAACTAAACGAGAAACAAGATGAGAATATTTTAAATTGAAAAGTAATCTACCATGTTTGTTTTCATATTTATATTGAAGAGTACTACAAATAAATAAAAAAGAAATAGGAAGATGATAATGTAAATAGAAAAGAACCTTGTTGTGTTTGTTTTTAAATTTATTCTGAAGAACAGTAGAAATAACTAAAAAGGATACAAGAAGAGCATCTTTTACATCGTAAAGAAATTTATCTTGTTCGTCTTTGATATCTATATTCAATAATAGTAGAAATAAATTAAAAAAAAAACAAGATTATGTTCTAAATTCAAAGGAAACTTTTCATGTTTGTTTTCCTATCTATATTCATGAAGAGTACGAATAAGTAAAAGAGAAACAATAATAGATATTTTAAATTGAAAAGTAAGACACTATGCTAAACAACTAGTTTCTTTTTGTAAATATTCACACTATAAAAATACTGTTGATCATTCTTCCTTGTATCTATCCGTCTATAAACTATACCAGAATTATTTAGCTATTCTTCTATCTGAAATAAATATTCTGCGCAATTCCTCGATTATATGTAAACAACTTTAGTTTTCACATGCGAGACCTTGAATTTAATAATTTCTTTCTTCAATATATAGTTTTATCATTAAACTCAAGTATTTCATTATTATTTGCACTGAAAATAATTATTTCTCGTTTTGAATAAGGACAAATTTTGTACAATACAACAAAATATTTTCATATTTATTATAAAAGTACCTTCACACACCGATATTTTTATTTCCTACAGATCTGTGTCATTTCGTCAAGTATATTTTTCTATAAATTGTGTGAAAGATTAACGCATTACTATCATCCTCATCCTAAGATACACAAAATCAATTTTAAAATGTGAAATTCGAGTTTTATATATGTATATAATTCGAGTAAATCTAGGCCAAATCAATCTCGTTAGTAGAGATAATACCTGATCTCGTCAAATATTTATTTTTTTAATTGATAAAACTACAGTATGAATATAGGACATGTCAGTTACGAGTTTGACATTTTAAAGTTCGATGTTCTTAAAACAGTTTTTCTATTTTTATTCTCTTCTTTTACGAACTATGTAATAAAGCTATTTCACAAGTATTCTTCTTATCAAGTTTGTATATCCGTTCACTTCAAATCTTAAAAAAAAATATTCTTTAAACATGAAATTGCGCATTTGTTAATAACAGAAACTTAATTTGAAAAAAAAACAATTAACATGATATGATATATTTTATCTTTCATTACTTTTCTTTTAATACGTCAGAAGAGAAATACATCTTTAAGGAAACAGAAAGCTAAAAAATATAATTTAAAGTCATTTCAACGAATCAAAATAGACCTTATCCTAAGAAAAAAAAAATCTTTTTCTATTTTCTATTTTTAATAAACACTCTCTAGCGAGATGTATAATAAGAATACAGTAGTTGAGTTATTTGTTGTCAGTTTGAAAAAACAGGTTCTCTTCAAACGATAACTTTTAACAACAAGAACAGTTTTTTGGTATGTATTAGTTTCTTCTGCAAGTACATCACTGTTTCATCGTACTCCAAGTAGATACCGATAACTTTCTCTAAAAACTGAAACAAAAGAAGACATTATATAGATGTATCAGAAGAATGATTATTATATTCATTAGTTATTCATCTGATACATACGCACACTCATGCGATCATATAAACTTGATTGATATAACATTTATACGAAGATTTTTCTAAGTTTTATTCAATTATCATATACTAATTCATAATTTGTTTGATATTAATTTTAGCTTATCATTCATCGATAAAATCGAGCCATTTATTGGACATTCTGGCATTGATATTCTCATTGAATAATAAATAGTATGTATATTTCTTTTTTGTTTCTTTTCTATAGAAATATAAATCCATTGAGCTTCACTTTATTCACCAGATATTGAAAAATCATTGAAACAGTTTCTTTCCAAATATTTCCGCAAAGATAAATGACTGAATTGTAACTCTATCCTGTATCTTCTTTGAATGCGATAATAATGATCTACTCGTGTTATCTATATAGTTATATCGACGTCCTCGTTATTCCTTTCTTTGCTAGTTATACGTCATGAAATTTTTCTTTCGTGTTTCAGTCCAAATATGGTTTTCTCGACTAGGATTTGATTACAGTTCGATGAGAAACTTTTTGAGAAAAATTTAAAGAAGAAAAAAATACGAAAAGAGAGATTACTCAAAATGAGCTGTTATTTTACTGATCTACAAAGATCTTTTGCTTTAAAAATACCATCAAAAGTCGTTTGAACTACTGAAAACTATTAGCAACCATCGTTTTCATTAATAAAGATGTCAATTTTGTGTATTATTTTAGTGACAAACATTGCTAATTATCTTTCTCAATTATACCGAAAAATTAAGTTTTATGTTCAAAATTTTAACTTATTTCCATCGATTCCACCATCAACCAATGAACGTCAACTTCAGACTGAACGAATATCAACCAGAATATTTCTTTATCTATTAATCTTATTTTTGTTTATCCTTCTCTTATACAATTCTTTGATTAATGTTACACAAACTGTGAATGTCAAAGCACCTACAAACACACAATATTTAGAACTATATTCAAAATATCCACAAACATTGATATGCCCATGTAAAGAAATATCCATGAATTATGACACATTTATTTCTATTGAGTATACATTCCATCAAGTATGTACTAGTGTTTTCATTTCCCAAGGTTGGATTGATTTCCTAACTGTAGAATACTATGTGAATGACCTATATATTGATGATTATCGTTTGACAAGTATATTTACATTTCAAACTTTAAGTACATTTTGTGGGCTAGTCAAACAGACCATCTCTAATCGTCTGAGTCAGTTTAATTCAAATCAATATGTTAGTGCATTTGCAATACCATCAGAAATATTTGACCCACAAGTGCAGACCTTGGTAGATCAGTTCAAATTATCAACAACTAATGATTTTTTGTTATCATTGGCTACAATACGAGACACAACTCAAAGTAATGCTTTATTCTCTGCCCAACTAACTAATTATGAAATGTATCTGTTGGGTGGACGTGGTTATGCATATACATATCCAATGTCGTATGGTGACTGTAGTTGTTCCTTGTCAGCTACATGTATTGAGCAATCGTCAATGTTTCGATATTCTAATGGAAGAGTATTATATTCCGTACCTGGTATGTATACTGGATGTTATATAGTTGAATCATTACTTCAATCCAATCTTAAATGTTTTTATAATCAAACTTGTATAAATAAAGTATTATCATATTACGCAACACCTCCGTCAATGAATATAACAGCTCTTGACAACTCATTGCCAAGCAACTTTTTCCCAAACTCAACACTTGAAGAAGTTATTAATGAAATGATGGTTGAACAATTTATTCCATCAGTAATATATAATACTTATTACAATGCATGTCAGCCAACAGAATGTACTTACACTTATCAAACAAGGAATAGTATTATTTATATTGTAACGACACTGATTGGTCTGCTTGGTGGTTTAATAACAGTATTGAAATTGATCATACCACCAGTAGTGATGTTTATAAGAAAAAAGCAAGAACGATCACAACTAGACATTGGTAAGAGATACAATAATTTCTTAAGATTACTTTATGCTTCCTTAGATGCTAATACTTCTTATTTTTTCTAATGATAATTTGCCTAAGCATTTATCAAGAGTATGAGTGTATAATAGAGTGAAATAATAAATATAGTTTTCTTATCTTGAAATTAACGTACAGTGTAACTACATCTATAGCTATTTCAACAATAGATTAAATCTCTTTCCTGTATACTAATCATTGAGTTTTAACCAGGTATAACTTTCATAGAATAATGTGAATAAACATATCTTATGATTTTATCTTCATAGATATAATATTAGATGAATCATGTACTTTCAGATGTAAAGTTTTTAATATATTATCCCGAATGAATAAAAAGAAATCTTACTTCAATGTTAAATAATATACTTTGAAAATAGACTAGTGAGTAGAGATTGTAGAAAGATATTCATAATAAGCCCGTTTTCTCCATTAGTTAGTGTGTTCACCCGTTTTATTTCCATAACGAAAATTTTCAGAGGATGGTTTTTATTTTAGAAATTATTGAAGGAGAAGAAAGGTATAGCATAGGTCAAAAATTGAAAAATTATTTAATTACATACAATACGTTTCCATCATTTCCACCATCAACCGATGAACGTCAACTTCAGAGTGAACGAATATCAACGAGAGTATACATTATTTTGTTAACTTTATCTTTGGCTATCCTTCTCTTATACAATTCTTTGATTAATATAACCGAAACTGTGAATGACAAAGCACCTACAATGACAAAATATTTAGAGTTATATTCAACATATCCACAAACATTAATATGCCCGTGTAAACAAGTATCCATCAGTTATAATAGATTTCTTTCTATTGAATATAGATTCCATCAAGTATGTACTAGTGTTTTTGTTAAACAAGATTGGATTGATTATCTTTCCACATCCTACGGGAGCGATGACGTATATCTCGATGACTTTCGTCTGACAAGTTCTTTTACATTTCAAGCTTTGAGTGCTCTTTGTCAGTTAATCAATCAAACTGTCTCTAATCGTCTGAGTCAGTTTTATTCAAGTCAATATGTTAGTGCATCTGTAATACCATCAGAAATATTTGACCCACAAGCGCGGACATTGGTAGATCAGTACATATCGTCAACGACTACTGATTTTTTGTTATCATTAACTACAATACGAAACACAACTCAAAGTAATGCTTTATTCACTGGCCTACAAACTAATTATTATTTCATTACACAAAATGATACACAATATCCAGATCCGTATGTAGTAGCGTACGGTAACTGTAATTGTTCATCTTCACCTAAATGTGTTACACAATCTAGTATTTACAATTACCCTGATCCAACGATTTTATTAAGTGTACCTGGTATTTATCTTGGATGTTATGTGATTGAATCATTACTTCAATCCAATCTTGAATGTTTTTATAATCAAACATGTATAGATCAACTACAATCATATTTCTCATCGACTTCTTTCATGGATATAACAGCACTTGACGAATCATTGTCAGTTAAATTTCAGAAAAACTCAACAATTGAAGCAGTTGTTGATCAGTTAATGATGGAACAATGGAATCAAACAATAATGTATGATCGATATTTCAATGCATGTGAACCATTCGAATGTACTCACACACATCAGACTAAGAATCAACTGATTTACATTGTTACGACACTGATTGGACTGCTAGGCGGTTTGATAACAATGTTAAAACTAATTGTACCACGAGTAGTAAGATTTATAAGGAGAGAACAAGTACAACCAACACCACCGATTGGTAAGAGAATATCAGAAAAGACTATTTATCTTTCTATATATATATATGTGTGTGATGTAAACTAAAAGATCTATAAATCGAGACTTGTAGTTTTAGTGGAAGTATGAAATTTCAGTAAACTTATGACTGGTGCTGTTCTGAAAAGAAGTGAATCAGACGAGATGAAATAGTACTAAGTATGATGTTATCTCTCTTAATACCGTATCGTCTCTGTAAATCATATAGCATCCTGTTTATCACTATATGATATATGAAGAACTCATAGTCATAGGACTTTTCAGAGAGCCATGTGTTACTGGGCCCAAAAATTTAAATAGAACTTGAATATAATCAGAAAGATCGATAGAATATGACAATGTCAGCGTTTAGAAAATCACAGGAGTAAGTAGCAAAAACCATAATATTTTCTAATGGTTCATGAAGTTAGAGCGCAATGACATATTGCAGATAAGAAGTATCATTCGAAAGGATGCATACTCGTTAAGAGGAAAGGGTTTCTTAGATTGGCATCTATGCGTTATATCAGACATAACTTTTATGTCAACTCTATGATAAAAGAAAAATGGTTTTTATCCTTTATATTTATTAAGCTTTTGTTTTATTTATTTATTTATTTTTGCAGTGATGACTATTAATGAACGAATTCATTTATTATACGGAAAAGTTAAGTCTTATATTCAAAATTTTAACTTATTTTCGTCAATTCCACCGTCAACCGATGAACATCAGCTTCGAAATGAAAAAATATCCACTAGATTATTCATCATTTTGTTAACTTTATCTTTGGCTGTCCTTCTACTATACAATTCTTTGATTAATGTAACACAAACTGTAAATGTCAAAGCACCTACAATGACAAAATATTTAGAATTATATTCAACATATCCACAAACATTAATATGTCCATGTAAACAAGTATCGATCAATTATGATACGTTTATTTCTATTGAGTATACATTCCATCAAGTATGTGCCAGTGTTTTTGTTAAACAAGATTGGATTGATTATCTTTCTAAAAATTATCAAGTTCAAAGTATTTCTACTTTTGACTTTCGATCGATGGGTCCATATTTATTTCAAGCTTTAAACGCATTTTGTGAGTTAATCAATCAAACTGTCTCTAATCGTCTGAGCCAGTTTAATTCAAGTCAATATGTTAGTGCATCTGTGATATCATCAAATGTGTTTAAATCTCAAGCTCAGTCATTAGTAGATCAGTTCAAATTATCAACAACTAATGATTTTTTGTTATCATTAACTACAATACGAAACATGACTCAAAGTAATGCTTTACTTGCTGGCCCACTGACTAACTATGGATTTGAGACAGACATTGGTGATGATGATCCATATATCTACCCGCAAAAGTACGGTGTATGTAGTTGTGTGGCTTCAGCCATATGTTCTTATCCATCCAGAGTTTGCGGTTATGATGGGTGTACTACCACACCATTATTTGTGCCAGGTTTCTATATGGCATGTTATATAATTGAATCATTACTTCAATCTGATCTTCGATGTTTTTATAATCAAACATGTATAGATCAACTACAATCATATTTCATATCGTCGTCTGCAATCGGTTTCACATCTCTTGATGAATCGTTACCAAGTCGTTTTTTGCCAAATTCAACATTTGAAGAAATAGTTAATGATTTAATGATTGAACAATGGAATCCATCGGACCAATCAGTAATGTATGAGCGATATTTCAATGCATGTCGACCATCAGAATGTACTTACACACAAGAGACAAAAAATAGTATTATTTACATTGTAACAGCACTGATTGGACTGGTAGGTGGTTTGATAACAGCTTTGAAACTGATAGTGCCTCGGTTGGTTAAATTCACTGCATTTTGCATTCAAAAATGGAGAATGAGAAATGCTGCAGTCATACCAGTGATGAATACATAACTATTCTTATACAAAGGAAGAATATAGTACAAATCAAAAACTTATGTGTATTCTTAAAAACAGTTATTATCATTATCCGTATCCGATTGAAATGTAAAATACAAAATAACCATTCTCACTTTGATAAAAACTATATATATTTGAATATCTCTTCGATTCACCAGCTATAAATTAACCAATATTTTATTATATCATTTTAGTTTGCTTATAGTCTCGTTCATTTTGCTTTTAGAAATTTCTAAATATATACAAGTAGCGCTCATCCGATGAGCCTTACCAGGATCTACTCATCATGAAATCTTAATCGAGCATGGTTTATTTTTTATCTGAAGAATAAACGATCAGTCGTAGTCGTATGCCTCATTTTTTGAAAAACTCACCTAATTCAAAGAGATTAAGGATTTGTGATGCCGCATATTTGAGAATTTTCACACTTTAAAAACAATCTGGGCAAAGCAACCTTAATATTCCTGAATAATCAGCAAAATTGATGCTATGAAAAAAATTGATCGTCTTTCCAAAGTGTATACCCTAAGATGGTTCGCTAAACATTTATTCTAGGGTGAGGGTGAGGGTGTGGGTGCGAGTAATGAAATCATTAATTCATACCCACAGCCACTCCTATTGTCATACACATTTAAAATATTCAACATTTCTTCATTGGAAAAGAGAATACCAAAGTGTAAGTAATGTTTACTTTTTTTGTTAAAATACACGTGTAATCAATTACTGATACGATACAAACTCATCTAGTTATATAGACCCTTTTTATTCTTTCTCTTTCTTTTGTGTTTAGAAAAAATAACAAAATAGATTGTATTTGTCGTATTTTACACGTAATATTACATTTGCACCCACTTCTCCGTTGACTATAGATGGTTTACCAAATTTTTTATCAATGGGATATCATCGTTTACTCGATAGAGCTACTTATACGTTTGCCGAACTTGGCTTAGCTGATCGACTGGTGAATGCTCTACCTAATTAAGGTCTTACTGCTCATGAACTCATTAGTAATGAAGAAATACAATGGAATGCTGATATATTACATCGTGTATTATGTGCTTGTACTCATGTAGGTCTTGTTGAACGAGTTAAGAACACTATCGATGATAAGCATTTCATTCCCACTTCATCAGGTCGAATGCTTACATCAGATCATCCATCACATGCTCGTGATTATGTGAGATATTATTTAGGACCAATGTCTAGTAATATTGGATATCAGTTAATTAAACTGGTTCGTGGTCAATGTAAGGATACTGGTTTTGCCGAAGCTTCGGGTGGTCTCGATTTGTATACATATCTGAAACAACCAGAAAATCAAGATTATCTACTTCTTTACAATGGAGTTATGACTTGTTTATCTACATACACAGGTGATAAACTAGTAACAGGTGTAGATTTTGGTCGCTTTGAAACTTTAGTCGATTTAGGTGGCAGTCGTGGTACTTTTCTTGCTGAAATTCTTCAGCATTATCAAAATATTCGACGTGGATTTATATTTGATTTACCACAGTGTATTGCCGAAGTGAAGAGTGCTGATGAGTTTGAATCACGTCAGATTACTTCAAGTCGGTATACATTTGTTGCTGGTGATATGACTGATTCATCAACAATTCCTCAAGCTGATGCTTATATACTTAAATATATATTACATCTTTTCAATGATGAGATATGCGTGAATGTATTATCATCAATTCGTAAAGCAAATGAACAGCGTACTGACACATTACTAACTATATTTATTGTCGAACATATCATTTTCTCTGATGGAACGGTAAGCAATTGGCAAGCACACGGTTTTGATATAGGTATGGCTGCCTATGGTGGTGCACGAGAACGAACAGAACAAGAATATCAAGTATTACTTGAAAAAGCTGGATTTCAATTAAAAATACTCTATCCAATTCAAGCACCAGATTCAATAATTGAAGCTATTTTTATCAAATGAATCCATAGAAGGAAATTTGAGGGTGTGGTTGTAGGGCTGTTTTGTTTTTCAAAGAATTTATTATTATACTAAGACTCTGTTCATTTGTTTTGTTTTTTTATCATAAAAGTTAAAGTACAGTCTACGACAAAAGTTTAAGTTAATAAAGATTGTAATAATTCAACTGTTTAAATGTGATCAAATATATATATGTATATCTCATTTGGATGATAAACATAATTCTTATATATTTTTGAAATTGGAAAATGCAGAAAGTTTATCAAAGACGCTTAAATATTTCCTTAACAAAAACAAATTATTAACTGAAAAAAAGAAGATTTGAAATTCTTTTTTGTGAAATAAATTGACATTAGTATATATATATTCAAATATAATATGTATACCGTATTATATATCATTACCGTAGCTACAGTTTTCAATCCAATATTTGATCACTTGCTTGTAATTTATATATCACTATAACAGAAAACTATTACACCTAATTACACACCATTATCGATAGAATTGTATTCTACAGATTGACATTTTCTCGTTAATACTTATCTCGTAATTGAGACAATCTTCGAAAATACTAATACTGTTTATAAAAATCTCAGAAAAGAAGTTTGTATCGCATTATTTAACGCGAATCTACTGCTACAAACTAAACAGCAGTTTGATATCGAACACATTAGATTACATTATTTCCTCAACATTTTTACTTATTTAGTTTCATTTCACAAAAATAATTGTAAGTACATTATTCAGTTTTATCATGCATCATAGATTGAACAACTGAATTTTTTTAGAATGTTCTTTTTTCTAAATTTACTGAACGGATAATACATAAAATTAAAATTATAAATCATTATTTATAGTTTTTGTTTTAATTAAATTTTCATGCATCAAGAGCTTTGACGTACTTCCCGTTCTATATGAAAATCATGCACTTATTTTAGTGCAATTTATATTATGTCCTTTTTTTACTTACCTTGCAGTATCGTCATTTATTATATAAACTCCATCAGCCACGTAAATATATTTTTCTTTTTATGTTTTAGTCAGCTCCATACTCGAGTTGGATAACTATTTATTCTAATAAAGGTAAATATTTCTACGTAGAAAAAAAGATGTTCCGAAATACATCTACTATATCAGAATAGTTAATCAACTATTCTATTTTCGAAGACAAATTTTTACTCCGTTGATAAAATGACATATTCAGTTAATCTTATTTTTATTTCTTTCATGTTCGTAAGAAACAAATCTACCACCTTTTACATTGTCAAAAGCAGAAATTGATAGAAGTTTTATTGCAAGAAATATTTTTGATACAAAATTATATTTCAGCTTTAATTAAGTATGTAACAATAAAAAGAAAGATTGCACAATATAATCGTTATATTTATTTAATACAAGGGCCAGTTTTACTTTCTAAAGAAGAAGCATAGACTGAGGAAACTAAATAGAGACATTGAAACTCAAAATAATTTATCTCCATTTATTTTTTTAAAAATATCCTTTTGAATATTAAAAAGCAAAACAAAAGCAGAAGAGAGAAGCCTTTGAAAGATGTTTCTAATAATTTCATAGTAGTTTTTATCTGCTATTCTATTACATCGATATTTGATAAAACAACGATTACGTTTTATTTCTCATATTTAGATTCTATTGACAAACACATATACTAAACAAATCCTAATTATATTTCTATTATGTCATCTACTGATTCTACAATCAATCAAATAAATACAGCCGTAACAACAATTGTCCTTTCTTTATCAATAATCAATTTTATATTCGGTGGAATAGGTCTCATATTCAATGTTCTTATTTTTACACGACCCAGTCTGCGTAGTGAACCATGTTCACTCTATTTTTTATTTTCAACATATTTTAATTTATTTTTTATATTTGTAATCGTGCCTGTACGTGTTGTCTCAGAAGGTTTCAATTTAGACTTGGCTAATTTCAATTTAGTAATATGTAAAACTGAACTTTTCACTTTCTATGTTGCACGAACAATACCATGCTGGTTGATTGCTTTCGCGTGTGCTGATCGATATTTTAAGAGTTCAACAATAATAAATATTCGTCAAATAAGCTCATATAAAATAGCAAAAATTGCTATAGGAATCATCATCATTGTGATCATCATTTTGTACTGTCACATGTTGATTTTCTATAGCATAAGCTATTTATATGATCGATTTGGTAATCTGACACCGGCATGTTATGGTCAAAAGGGTATTTATCGTACTTTCATTGCATTGTGGGCTATGCTTTTGTATTCACTCTGTCCATCTTTAATAATGCTTGTTTTTGGTTCTCTAACACTCAATAATTTGCGTCGACATCGTGAAGTTATTGCAAGGGTTCCTCGCAATAACCATACTATTCGACGTACGGATGCTCAGCTCTCACGTATGTTAGCGCTTCAGGTATTGGTAATTGTGATTTCTACTTTACCATTTTCTATATATCGACTCTATGTATCATTTACCGTCAATATAACTAAGGATCCTCTACGACTTGCCATAGAAAATTTGGCTTTTGAAATTGCTAATATGTTAACACAATTTGCTCACTCGACTAGCTTTTATTTATATACACTAACAGGTACCATTTTTTGTAAGGAATTTTACAAGATTATTCGACGACATCGAGATCAAAATCGAATTGGTTTTACTAGGGCTCCAGATGGAACACATCAAATATCAATTATGCCTAACCATCGATAATTCACTTTCATTCGTTATGATTCTGTTTGCTTAAATTAACTTCTTGACAACTTCTATAAATATTACGACAATTCATGATTAAAAGATCTATTACATTTTATTTTAATTAAATAATCTCAATTAAAAAAATGAAAATTTTTGATCATAAATACTTGATAATACTCAAGTTTTTAAAAGAACTCACATTCAGGCAGTCACTAATGGATTATTACATAGTTTTTATAAAAATAACTATTCATTGAGACGCCCGATGTTTTATTAAAAATTTTCTTCATCTGACAGATAAAGGCAAATCTTTTATTATGAACTATTAAATATGTTACCTGAAGCTTATAAGATGTCTGTATTTGATAAGTTGAGTTGAAAACAATTTTTATATTAATTATTCTAGTAATATACGAAATTTCATTTTTTTATTTAAAATACTTATCTCTTCG
>CAJNOI010000123.1:0-41235 GCA_905250115.1 Adineta steineri
TTTTTAAGCATGTGTTTTAATATATAAAACTCCGTTATATATTTGTGGAGTTGGATGTTTCACATACCATGGAAGAGAATGAATTCAAGTATGATTATGGAGGTAATGAAAATCAATGAAGTGAGAATACGATTGATGGTATCAATGCTACTATATCCTTTGATCTGAAGCATCTAAAATAATGCATTTTAGTGAACTAGCTTTAATTGTTACCGTTCATTGTAACGAAAAAATATAGGATGAAATCTTTTTCCGATCGTGATATCACGACTATTTTATTCTAGTATTCGATCGCAAATGTGAGGAGTAGCATTCGTTCTATTCCTCATATAAACATTGATTATACACGAGTTCATCACTTTCAATGTGTTTATATCAGATAGAACACAATTTTACATAGAAGAATAAAAAGATTAAACGATAAGAATACACAAAAAAAAGTTTACGTAAGTTATCAATAGAGAGATCATGACTATTGTATTAATAGATAGATACAAACCGTCGATGAAAGAATAGTGACTTGACACGATATACCTTGTTTATCAGTGTAAGAATATATAAAATTTTGATTATTTATACAATTGTATTTGCCAAGTAAAATGTACAGATATGCAATGCAAATAAATCCTTACTCACCGTGATTGACAATACATTTATTTGTAAAATATAATTGAAATATAGCGCAGATATTAATATAAAAAAGATTTTCAATTTGATCTATATAGTATATCTCTCCTGATCATCTCAAACAGTATTGTCGTAGCTGTTTAGTAATTTACAATTCCTTGAATATACTTGATGATATTTAGAATTTCTTATAGACACGCGATTCGAACAAAGCTTTCTATCCATAAACATTCTCGATGCATACATCAAAACTACTGTCGTTTGCTCTTACATTCGTCTAATGGAAATTTCATACAGTAAAAGTGCATAATCAGATTTGTTGTCTTGAGGGTGTGGGTGTGATTATTTCTCTCTCATTCAAATCCACACCCACACCCACACCCAATTTGTTTCGAATTTCAAAGGAAAAAAAAGAAATAATCATGGCAGACAATAATGTAAGAATTCAGGAATGTTACACATGAATAATTTCAGTGTGTATATATATATTCTTGTGTTTGAATAGAATCGAACATTTATTTTCAATTAACTTAATCTCATAATAAATTATCATAAAGTACATTCTCTTTCTCTTCCTAAACAGTTCATTTAATAATATAGGTGATTGTTCTATTCATTCAACGAGTTATCAATCTTTCAATACTAAACCTCAAATATCAATAAATAAAACAACTGACGATCAATCAACATCAAAAACAAATAAAAACCCGAAATCTTTCAAATATACTTGTCGAAACTAATCAAGGAAATGAAAAACAATATTGTGATTATGGTATTCAACAATTGAAAAGTTCACATAATTACCTTACCGAAATAAGCTGGTTAGTAAGAAAATATTTTTCAACTCCTCATTTTTTAATCTTAATTATTTCTAAATGCAACACCCAACGCTTCACAAATCATATTAAACACTGAAAAGAATAAAAATGAAAATTTAACACAAACAAATCAATCATCAGTTGATTCGTTGAGTGATTATACTTAGGATAGTTTAAAAATAGTAGCGAATGTCTGTTTTTTTTCTTGTAGGAAGCATTAAAAAATTTGTTTTTTTTTTCAAAAAAAATAGAGTACCATACATTCTATCAGCTGATAGCATTTCTATCTTAATGGAAATAGTATTTGTGGATTCGTTTTTATAATGAAATAACTCGTTGTATTGAAAAAAGTAAATATACGAAAAGATGTAATGTGAAAAGTTCTACAATTTGTAAGGTATTGATTATTTTGTAATTATAGTGTTTATTTTAAAACTAAACAAAACTCTGAATTAATAAGTTTCAGCGTGATAAAAACAAAACTGTTACGGTAAAAAAGTGAATTTGGTTTTTTTCTTATCTCATTTTCGTATATTTACTTTTTTCAATACAACGAGTTATTTGATTATAAAAACGAATCCAGAAATACTATTTCCATTAAGATAGAAATGCTATCAGCTGAGTTTTAGTAAAAGTCGTCTTATCGAAATTTTAATGTTATGACATTAGTTTTATATTGATCAAATAGAATGGGAAGGTAGAATGTATAGTATTCTATCTTTTTTGAAAAAAAAAACAATTTTTTAATGCTTCATACAAGAAAAAAAACAGACATTCGCTACTACTTTTGAACTGGCTCAACAAACACATTACATATTAATTTTAGTAGTATTATAATCGTTATCAGATTTGAGAAGAAAATCTTTGCCAGACGAATATTATGGCAACATTGAATCTTCTTGGAGCTAAAATAGTTTCGGGTCGGTTATTTAAAGTAGAAAAGTCGATATCTTTCGATTCCTTGTCGCTTTTTGACATATGAAGTTTTTAATGTGAAACGTTTTAAACTAACGTCGGATACGTTCATTTGGTTATTTTATTGAAAACAAAAGTAGGATAAATCTATTGTTAAACATTCTATCATATCTAATTTCTAATATAGATTTCTTATCTATTTTCTCAATCAGCATTGAAAACTTAAAATGATGTATATAAGTTATATTTTCCTCAAGATATTATTTCTTCATCTCAACTATTTTTATTTTTAATCAAATCGAAAAGTTCGTATCTTAAAAGACAGAAAAGTTAAAGAGACAATTTATTATTTTCTATAGAATCAAATAAACTGATACTTGTTGAATATATGATTTTGTTTTCTTTGATGAAAATCAATAAATATATATAATAATAAGAAATATAATATTACTCTCAAATCATTCTAATCAATTTATTTATTCGTTGTTTTTCTTCATTGAATTAATAAAAAGTAAAAATGAATTTGATTAAAATAATACAATTTGATTTAATTTTTAATTTGAAATTAATGATAATATATTGTAATGGAGAAAAGAATAAACAATCTATAGTTAAACGTAATTGTGTTCCTATGAGTGGTATATGTAATCGATTGTTGTGATGTTGATAATCCTCAATAGAGGACATTGTATTCGTTGTTGGTAACATGGTGGATATTTTATTGAATGGGGAAAATTATTGTTTTAGTTGTGGTCAAATTGGTACTGTTGCTATTGATTAAAACACTCATAAAGATGTGGGTAGATGTTTTTCTAATTCTTATGAAGACACCCACACTCAAGTTTTTCCATTGTCTTCGTAAGTCTAATTAATAACGACAGATTATTCGTTAAGGATTATTGCCATATGTGATCGTATCTTCCAACATCATCACCATTTCATTAAATCTATCTTCTCCTGGAAATCGCCAAATATTGTAGTTGATGAACATAAATGGCAGAGCAAGTGAATAATAATCATTGCGAATCTGGGATAGTGAGTATTGTGAAACTCCATATTTAACAAGAATCTGATGATAGACTTCTAAAGCTTTTGGTTCAAGTAACCGAACTTGATTCCGATTATTATAACGAAGGAAAAATACGAGATCAATTAATCCATTTGCACGAGAACAAGTTTGCCAATCGATTACAACTAGATTATGCGGTTGATTACGACGTCGAAATAGATTCTTAATAAGAAAATCACCATGAGATAATGTCTAATGCTCATCACTTAATCTTTGAAAGAGATAAGGAATATGTTGAACAAGTTCTTTGGCATATGCATATGCTTTATTAGAAGTATTTGATTTGAGTAGTTCTGTATACCTATTATCGGCCATATTCTTCGCATATTCATCGTGAAAATATGTCAATCTTGAATTAAGTGAAGGGAACCATTTAAATGCTTCTTGATCGAACAAGGGATGTCTGAAGAATTCTGCATGTAGAGATGCTAATGAAGCAACCACAGAAAATATCATTGAATCATTCAGCGAATCAATTGGACCTAGTTTAATGTAGTCAATGGAAAGATCTTCAAGAAGCAGGTAACTGATTCTAGAAGCATGAAGATGTCTAGCGACATAATATGCCTTGGGAATTTTTACGTTAGAAATCCGTGGTGCAAACTGTTGATAAAATCTTGGCTCGTTTGCAACAACAAGTCCATTCGGAAGGTTAACCGATACTTTAAATACGAAACTTTGTGGTAAAGATTTTGTATTCTCGGATAAATATTGAATATTATTAAAACGAAAGAGACGAGCAGTAGTTCCTTGATTACGATCGATTCGTTTGAACTCGAATGAAGTTACTGTTATAGATTTGTTTAAAGATACTGAAAGTATAGATGAAAGAAATATGGATTTTCTAAAATATGTATCAGACATCATAGAAAGAATTGGTACTACATCAGTCGATACATTTGTTAATGTCTTCCATAGATGATGCTGTAAGATATATGTAGTGATAGTACTCAAATGGGTACACAGCTGCAATTGTTCATGTGTGATAGAAAATCTGTGTGCACACCTACGAATGTTACTCGATGAGATACTGATATGTTTTGCATGAATTATATAATACCTAAAAGAGATTTAAAAAAAATAAATATAGAAATCTTTTTGAAAATATTTAACTGACTGTTTTGAAAAGGAAGATAACATTTGTATATATTCCCAAAGGTTTTTAGAATAATTTTCAATAGATTTCAACTGATTATGTACATTAACTATAGTCTTATTGTATTGTTGATTTATGACATACATTGATGGAAGCTCTGATTGGAGCAGTCTATCAGACTGATCATTAAAAGTTAATGAGTCTTCATTCAATAACCAAAATATATCAATTTTCGTTCCATTAGGAAGTTGAGAGTGAACACGAGAGATAAAAGCTTGCATTATAAGAGATAACTTTATATGGCATTGTTGAAATATTTGAAAGAGATCTACCATTACCCAATCGAGATTTTCAATGGCAAGATTGATCATCGATAGACGGTGACCAACTCCAATCATTTCTTCTGGCTTCAGTTTCTTTGAAACATATTTAGAATGTGCTGGAGATATATATGTAGCTAAGAATTCATGTGTTCCAAGATTATTAATGTATTTTTTTACTTCTTCCAACATATTTAAATGACCTTTATGAATTGGAACAAAACTATCACTGTAAAAACAAATAGCTGGAATCAAGTTTGTTTGTTGAATTTTCAAGCGATGTTTTGGAAGAATAGATATATTATCATATTCAAATAATGTTTTTATTGGGAATGATAGATGTACTGGTGCACATGCTGATTCATTAGCATATGTTTCAGTGTGATTAAAAGTAGATTTCAAATCATTTAACTTTAAACGATTGAAAAATCCATGAAATACAGAGAGAACGACACTCGAATTCTGATCAAACTTGAAATATATAACATTGTCTGGAAGATATGTCGAATACATATCAAATGGTAAAATGCTTCTGTTTTGTCTTAATGATATAGTAGTCATAAAAATAGAAATGAGCATACTATTTATCAATATTAATTTAGTGAAATATTTCTGAATCCTCATTTGAAATTACACTAAGAAATAAATTTTTTTCTTCAGTGTATTAAGATGCTCGGTTGTTATCTAAAAAAGAGAATCAAATCAAAATAACAGTTTGATTATCAAGAGATTCTTTTGTGTTAATATATTTTAATTGATTGATAAAAGAGACATTGTCTCTACTACTAGTGTGACGAATTTTAGATAGTTCAATATAAATATTTGAAAATATTCAGATGTTGATAGTAACCTGGATAGAATATTCGTTACTTGCTGCAAAATTTAATTTATTTTGTTATCACAATGACGAGTTAGTGAAGTAGTAATACCGCTATCCTTGGTATATATGATGTTACAAGTATTACTCCAATCTCCAACTGTCCTTGTTCTTTTGTTTTACAAATACATGCATATGAGACATAATAAGTTGCTCGCTACGCTTGAGAACAGAAGAGAACAGAAGAGAATATGTACATGTACATATAATGATCAAGGTTATAACACAAGGAGATAAAAAAGATATTATAATACAGAATGAATACAATACTCCTTGAATAACGATTATTATATCGCACAAGGATAATATCTTTGAAGGATCAAGAGTTATATAGATATTATGCTTATTGGCATCTTGAGAGTGTAGATGTGAATGTGAGGATGAGAATGAAGAGAAGAGTATCGTCCACACACCCACCCTCAAGATGGTTGATTCAAAAATAAAATTTATCTACTACCTACACATTAATATACATCGATACTTAATAATGCATTACGTTGCCACAATATTAAAATACAAACAAAATCTTTTCACAGTTACTATTCTCAAGAATATATATTAATTAAATTCTGTTTTTCCTTATTCTTTCAATTTTCTTTGAGCTTAATGGTTAAATAAATGAACACAAAAAAAAAGAGTTTTAAAAATGTTTTCATTGTAATATATGTTATTAGTTTTAATTATTCTTTCCAGTAAATTGTGTGTATAGACATTTTTGTTCTTTGTCTCTTCGGTTTCCGTTGATAATTAAATACTTTTTATTAAAACACGAAAACAGAAAGATAAATTAGATAACATTTCGACTTCGTTCAAAATGCACGATGAGGTGTGAAGTTTATCATATACTTTTCTTCTTCTTCAAAACTTCGTTTTAATTATCTCAGAAAAATCAAAAATTAAATTCGTTAATTTCAGGGATACTTTAATTCTCAATCCTGAAAGGATGCGTTGGCAGCACGGAAATTAGGATGTTTGTCCGCAGGGTCAAAAAAACATCGAAAACTGATTTTCTGGAAAAGACATTTCTAGAGATTTTTCGATGCATGGAATCCGAATTTGAGGTTAGTTGGGTGACCATGGTTAGCGGTGGGTAGATGAAGAGGATGGGTGTGGGTGAAAGGTCAAAAAAACATCGAAAATCAATTTTCAGGAAAAGACATTTTTGGAGGTTTTTCGATGCAGGGACTTTGAATCTGAGGACTATTGAGATGTGGGTCTGGAGGGGGTGGGTGAAGACGGATCAAAGGTCAAAAAAACATCGATAACCGATTTTTCGAAAAGCACATTTCTGGAGGTATTTCGATGCGAAGAGTTCGAATCTGCGCATTTTTCGGGTAACCGTGTGGAGGGTGGGAAGAGGGATCAAAGGTCAAAAAATATCGAAAATGATTTTTTCACGGTTTTTGTTTGTGTTTTCAGTAAATATGGAGAAAATGATTTTCTGCGAGAAAAAGCTAAGCGAGTGCTCGAACGAGCGTTCCTTGTAAGCTCAATAACCTTGGTCAAACATCTAGGGATGGAGACGTCGTTGGTGCGAATGGGGGTGGGGTTGGGGAGCGGGATGAACGTGAAAATCAAATGAAATCGAGTATTTTAAAAAATGCATTTCTAGAGGTATATCAATGAAGAAAAATCGAGTCTAAGGTCTTTTTGAGCAGAGAGCTTGAGGTTGTGAGTGAGAAGCTGAGTAAACGTGAGAATCTATAGAAATTGAGTTTCTGAAAAAGTGAGTGTGGGTGTGTGTGGAAATGTGGATGAGAATATAGAACGGTAAAATACTCACACCCACACCCAAATCTCAAACTCTACAACTAGATCCACATATACGCCTATCTGATACCCTCTCTAACGACTGCTGTCTCAGAACACTTGATGAAGAGAACGAACTTGATACGAGAAGACAGTAAGTGGGATATCAGTCGTCAGATTTAATCTACATCACCGAGTAGTCGGGAGTGGCGGACCGAAGGGACGCCGACGACCGACTACGAGGTGAACGGACATTCCTTGACAAAAAATATAGTGCGGTCACGAGAGAACATGTTATATCTCTCCTTAAAAGATATGGTGAAAAAGTTAAGCTTGAAATTTTATAAGCGCCAACCGATAGTTGTTAGGTGAAGGTCATTCGTCGTTAAGCGAACGTCCTCAACGAGCATTACCCGTAGATAATATGAGTTTGGTTACAGATATTAGTTGGAAAATGGGATTTACCTTCAAATCATTCTACAAAATACAAAACGTTTTTGTGTACTATTATAATTCAATAGAAAACATTTGCGTCTAAATCAGATATAAACTGGTACATCGATGCTCTCAGTCTACTATTAACAGAATATAGGTTTGTCTTATACAGTCAAGTGTCAAGCGGGTCGAAGCGACGAACGTTACTTGTTTGTGGAAGGAGCTTTGTGTGACAGACTAGGTGAACTGTCTTGAGTTGCGAGCGTCTTTTTTGTGTACTCAAAAAGTGAGTACACTACTAGAATCGGTCAGTGTGTCCGGCCGGCCGTCCGTCCGTCCGTCCGGCCGTTTACACGATAACGCACGAAAGGAGAGTCAGATTGAGCTGAAATTTTCAACAGAATTCAGTCTCATATAGATCTCGGTCGAGTTCGAAGATGAGCCTAATTGGCCGGGCCATTCCCGAGTTATTGAAAAAATACTGATATTTCCTGTTTTTGTTGTATTGAAATATTGACGTATTTTGACTTTGACAAAAAAAACTTTTTTTTATAAGCAAATAAATCTTCAGCTATCATATACCATTCGATAGAGAATTTCAAGGGCTACAAAATGGTATATAAATATTGAGAAAAAAGTGTAGCATTATATTCTAACGTCGAGAATACTTTATAGAATCTCAACAGACTGGCCAGTCAACGTGATTCATTGGACACAGTATTCACTTTTATTTCTAGTTTTTTTGCTAATTTTGTGGCATAAAGAGTAATTTGGCATGGAGAATCCAAATCGGACGTTCATTTTAATTAATTAATTAATTAATTATTAACTATGCTCTAATTAGTCGTTAATTAATGAAGAAATTTTTTTAAGATTGGAAAAGGTGTATTCGAAAGTGGAGAATCCGAATCTGGTAGCTGATTTAATTAATTAATTAATTAAGCTTAATTAACGTTTTTTCACAAAAACTAAATTAACTCAGATTAGAACGGATAACTTGAATCTGAAGTTAAATTTAATTAACCATTAGTTATTAATTATTGATTAGGTATGAATCTACTATTAATTCTTTGTTATTGTGTACTCAAATAGTGAGTACACTTCTAGAATCGGTCTGTGTGTCCGTCCGTTTACACGATAACGCACGAAAGAATAGTCCGATTGAGCTGAAAGTTTGTACACAGTTCAGTCTTATATAGATCTCGGTCGAGTTCGAAGATGAACCCAATTGACTGGGCTATTCTAGAGTTGTTACAAAAATACTGATATTTCCCTATGATTTCCATATACACTTTTTGCAGTACACATAACTCTCGGATACAATCCGAAGTTTCCACATTTATTATTTACGGAAAACAAAGCATATAAATACGACGTGAGTAGCGTCCCTATAATAACGATCTTCAGTTGCTTAGTATCACTATATGATATGCTTAGTGATCTAAGGTTGTCGTGTTTGCAGTACATCTATTGTTCCTTTCAGGATTGAGTCGAGCGAGGTCCAAGGGACCGACGCGCTACTTGCAATAATGAATATTGATTTTTTCATGTAACATCTGTCGTATATTTACGATTTCTTCTTTCATAGGCTCTGGCTCACGAAATTATACAACATTAACAATAATAACTATTTCATTGGCTGTTAGACTTCCTATTTTATTTGGTATTATAGGTCTCATCTTATATTTTATACGTCGACGGAAGCATCCAAAAGCTCAAATACTAATAAAAACTAATCAGTATCCATTACATAATGCTTCTTATATTCCACAAAATTGTATTCATCGTAATTTTTGAGTTTTATAAGAATCCATTCTGATTCCAAAAGAAGAATTACAATTTTACCAGCTCAAGTATTAAGTCTATAAGTCACTTATGTTTTTATTTATTGTATATCTGGCAGAAAATAACATGTTGTATATTATAATCAAAGATATAACAGGATATCCTTTTCACTTTGACTAATGAACCAAGCAATGATATCTTTGTCTTTAACATAAACATGACTTGCTTCAATCAATTTTATTTTTATTTTTGTCAGCCTGTTCACACGTAAATAAGAAAAGGCAAGAATGATAAAAAAAGAATACTTTTCTATTCGCCACTTCAATTTTTTCAACGATAATATTAATATTCTCGTTACTAGTTCACGTAGGAGAAAAAAAATAAAAGCTATATACTATAATTCACTTATTATTGAAGATATAAGTTTATTCAGATTATGTATTTATTTACATATGATAGAAAGAAAAATACATAGTTCGAAAACGAATATTAGATTGCTGGTTTAGTAAGAAAAAATTGTCTTCATCAGTGACTTGTAATGTTTTGACATTGTTTAATACATGAACATAATGATGGTGGACAACATTTTTGATGTTCTTCACAGTCGTTATTACTTGTGCAACACTTAGGTCCACGCTTACATGCCGCTTCTACCATAGCAGGTAAGCATACGAAACGGCGACACAGTATACGATTATTATGTGGACATTGTTTAGCTAAAAATTACATTTATATGTTTTTTTTCTTACTGAAATAGTTAATAAAAGTTACCATCATAAACAACATTTGATTTGGCCAAACAAATGAAGGCAAAAAGTGCGAAGAGAAGAACGATAAAACGCATTATTTATTTTAATATGAATGATGTTTACATCTGTTGGTTATATATATATATATGTACCAATTGGACTGTATTCTTTCTTTTTCATATTATTTATATTATATAGATAGGCCAGTAAATAAACATGCCCGATAATTCACAAAGAACATCTCCGTACAACGAATGACTATTTTTTATATTAAACGTCGAATAGTTCTCTTCTTTAAAAAGATATAATTATGATCGTTTGTGCCCACACAAATAACATTTTCAAAGTTGCAAACGTATTTGCTTTTAGTTTGACCAGAAAGAATATGTTGAGGGTGTGAGAATGAGTTACGAAAGAAAACACTCTTACTCACATCGTCGTTAAGATATGTCTGGGGGACTATTAGTCAACTGTATGTATAATGTCTTTATGAGTATGAACTTTTTTCTGCTCAAGTTCAAATTTCTAGTTCTTATTAACAGGCGTGTTCAAACGTATGTTTCTCAGTTGAGAATAAATTAATATTTGTTTGTACATCTCTGAACGTTTTTTGACAATCTTGAGTTGAGAGAGATTTTCAATTACGACATGCTTTAGAATTTATGAAAGGCTTTTTAGTAATAAATTAGTTTTTGAAAAAGTAAAGTAGACGTGTCATTTGTTCTAATGCTTTCTTTTATTCTATTTTTTTGTATACAAAAGAGGCTCAACTCATGCGGCTACTTCCAGAAACATTCCTACCTTAGCCTGTTGTTTATTCGTTAATTATTTCATCGTTTTTGTTGTTTTTAATTAACCTTTTCTATTATCAGGATAATGATAAGTATAAAATATAAACTCGTACATAGATGAGACTCCAACAATGATCCTTCTCATTACGATGATCGGATGATGAAAAGAGATTTAGTTTTTTTATATATTGGCGTAGGTTTCAAAACACAGTATTTTTGAAACAATAGTTTTTCTAACAAACAATTTAATAGTCAAAAATTTTGAAGTATTCAAGTACTTGGAACAGCAGGGATGTGAGTGTGATGGCTTCATTCTTGAAGAATTAACCAGAACCAATTTTTCTGAAGCATATTTTAACACAGTTAAAAATTAACTTTTTTTTTGAAAAAAAACTGAAACTATAACATAAATAATTTTATGTAAACTACAAAGCTTTTTATCCTGTATGTCTTGGCATATTTTGATCGTTTAGAAAGGATACAAATATAGAATAAACTACACACAACTACTTGAATAAAATTAATAAATAATAAAAGATGAACATTGAAGGAATTATTTAGTGATATATTAACTTCTAATTTATTTTATTCTCACTTTGGGAATATTATTTTATTACTTGTATTAAATGTAGAGAAATGTTATTCCTTATGATAACGTTATGTCCGATTGTGTATCTCTGTTTTATGACATTAAGTTATTATTGCCTGTCAGAAAAACGTTTGATGTCACTAATGTAAATTACTGTTGAGAGAAGATTAATAATTCAATCTCGAGATATATTTTTGTCCAGAATATTGTAGGTAATAATTTCATTATTTTTAAATATCGTGAATGATAAAAACTAATTTTTATGAATTTCTTATCTAGTGACCCTTGATTCTTTTCACATTTTTTTGTTATCAAACAAGCTTGATATTTCAATCAAATTATATGGCTTAAATCTAAAGTATACTCTAATATGAAGATAAGTAAATTTGTATCGATATTTCTCCTATAGAAGATTTATTATCTAAGACATTGAATAAGATTAATAAATGATTTTTTTGCATTTTTCGTTAGGGAAAATGATGTCACTGTGATTAGTACAACTCCAAATAAAGTAAATAGATTACAATAAATGACAGTATCATCTGTTACTTGTCCAGCTAAAATACAAATAGTAATAACTAATGATGGTACTTCAGCCACAGATATAATGGCGACATTGATCATAATATTATGTAAGACACGTAGGTTACGACTAATGTTGATGGTAGCGAATGGTTTGATACGAGGTTGTTGACGAAGAAAATACATGATATAATAATAGATAAGACCGATGATAGAGTAGGGAAGAAGACATGCACTGAACATTGAGTAAACAAACACAACTGGAGTTAATTTCATTGAACACCAATTAAGGACTGGTTCATAGTAATATGCATCGAGAAAGAAGAGTGGTAATGATGGAAACGTGAAACTAATCAACCATCCACAAATCATCAGTAATATATGTGTTTTAAATGTAAGCAAATATCTATGTACATAGAAGGCGATAAAAAAATAGACGGCTGATCGATTGAATCATAAAAGCATAGGAGATACCGGCTGCAGCCGATACTCCCAAATAGGAAACGATGATACATGAATTCGATGTATTCATACGAAAAAAAAGCGCATTAATATAATTGTACAAAGCAACGAGAAGAAAAAGACATGAAGCAATAGAAACATTGATAGCAAGGAAATTTGTTACTGTATATGAGGCAGAACGATCAACTACGATGACGATAATGAAAAGAATGGCAAATACAAAACCAATTAGAGATAATAATATCACTGGTGTGTAATTAATAGAGAGAAAAACAATAGTTGAATTCATCTTTCCACAAATATGCTGCTTATAGAAATAGAAATATGAAAATTGTTGAGATAAAAGAAATTACAGTTGTCATTCTATCGATTTCCGATGTAGGTCAAACAAAATAAAAGAAATATTTTAGGAAGTTTTACACTTGAATATTTATCGTTTCAATATAGAATTACTCAGAATAAGTTGTAAAGAAATATTTATAAACATTTCTGTAATATTTCCTGTTCCTCAAAAATATCCCAGTTTCGTTTTTACTCGTTTGGTTATTAGCATTGGACTACATGAGTCAGAGTCAGTAGTCACTATAGCAGCATCATTTCATCTAATATTATCTAGTTTTGACATGACTTTCTCTTCATATTTTTCATTTTAATTTGTTTCCTCTTGAACGCTTTTTCATTGTGTGTTTTTCTTTGATATTCTTCCTCTCGCATGTCTGTTGATTGTTTTACATTCAACGAAATATTTTTTCTTTATTTTGTTGTCTTTACTCAAAGTATTTTTTCAATTTATGTTGACAATGATAATGCAAATCTTTCTAATAAAAACCTCTCGATATCAATAACATGTTGATATTCTTGTAGATGAAGAAAATAATATTGTGTATTATTATTTACAGAATATTAGATTGGCGGCTGGCATCAAATCGCCTACCGATTACAATTCCTATGAATGAACAAGATGCCAAAAATGCTTGTACGGAACTTCAAAGTAAACGTTCCGATTTAAATTGTAGACAATTTTCTATGTCATTCCAAATCGTTAAAGATGCTAACTTCTTCGCTCAACATTGGGAATGACAGGCAGTGAACAACAACAAATTGAATCAATTCTAATGAATCAAGTAGAAGGCAAGGGGGTAATAGCTGGCACCCAGCACCGAAAAACACCTAACAGGTGCTGAGGTGCTGTACTGGTGCTCAGGTGCCGAATAGGTGCTAAGGTGCTGAGCAAGTGCTGAAGTGCTGAGTAGGTGCTGAATAGGTGTTGAAGTGCTGAGTAGGTGCTGAATAGGTGCTGAAGTGCTGAGATATTAATTGATTTTGTAATATAATATATAAAACAAACGACTGTATTGTGAATGATTAAGAGCGTTCTCTATCGGACTCATTAATATACGTTAATAATAAAGAAATTTTTATAAGTACTCAATCAGAAAAATACCCATTTTATAATATTTTCCCGTTTAATTTAATTCTTTTTACACTATTTTCTGATGTTAAAAACGAAGTTTCGTTAAATATCGTTTATTTCAGATAATTAGTTTAGCTAATGTCGTCATCAACATTTGCTACAGAAATTAATCAAAATGGTTTACCAAATGATATTTTTCATTGTAATAATGATCAGTTTTATAATTACAAGTAGCGTTCATCGAAACTTGATTCACTTGGCCCTAGACTGCCGCGGTCTGCATGCTGATATAACTATATTTAGATACGAATGAGAGTTAATCAAAATTAGTTTTGACTTTCGGCAGAAAATCAAATTGAATTTCGGGCTTATATAAAATCAAGCATTTTCTAAAATTTTCATACTTGTAGAATGCAGAATAAAGTTCAAAAATGCTTTAGCTTTATTAAATTCAATTTTATAAAAAGTAGGATTTCAAAAAAATACTACAGTGCAGATTTCTTTATCATTATATATCAAAACTGATTTGGAACTCTTTTATCTATATGCACTATAGCAAGACTATCAAACTGACAAGCTGATTAAAAATGTTTTGCAATAATGCAACAACTAAACTTTTAAAACTATCAAACTATAATGCGTATGTTTTTTAGCTTCTAATCCTGCATCTTATTTTATTGAGTTGTCGTACAGGATTTTTCGATGCATCATTGTTTTTTTCAAACATGCATTAGAAATAATTATCAATGATAATGAACGAGATGCTATATAAAAATAGGCGAACATTTTTTTCAAAGCTTTATAATACTCTGTGTATAAGAACATTTTGTTTTTTTGTTATTAATATTATTTTCATCTTTATCCATATTCAAAGTAAAATTAGCGTTGCCACATTATTTTAATTTGTTCAACAAAATAAAGATCTGTATATAATTAAGAAATATTTTAAATATTTAAGCCCGCGCCTTTTTTAACAAATAAATTAAATATTTTATATTAAATATTTTGCTATTCAAATATTTGAGTTAGCGCCCTTTTTAACGAATAAATTAAACATTTAAGTTTGCGCTCTTTCTAACAAATAAACTAAATATTATACTATTCAAATAAAACGATAATAGCAAAGAAAAATTATATTATAAAAAATATGCCTTAGTTACATGGTTATTTGCGCCCAAAAATCGTTCATTTGTGCCAAAAAAATGGGTGTGGGTGGGTGCTGAATAAGGAAGAATACAACACCCACACCCTCATCCTCAAGATATGTGAGAATACTTTTCGAATTACACGCTCATTATCAGGTTCATTTTCGTCAAATACAAATTTTAGTGTCGAATCATTTTTGAAAGGATGCGAAAAAATATCAATAGCCAATTCAATTAAAAATCGTGGTGGACATATAGGAAATTATCAGTTTACTTTTCCACAACATCATAAAAATCATAAAGATACAATTAATTATTCAATAGGACATGTTAATGAATTGAATTTGACTGAAAATGATATTGAAATTATTATCAAAAATGCATTTGAAGCAGCTCAAAAGTATGTTGCAATGGTTAATATGACTCAATTTTTGGAAAAAAAAATATCTATACATTATCAGGTTTAAATACATTTACAAAAACAATTTTAAATAAATCATTATCAAAGATTATCGACTATCCAGTTGATAATAATAGTTCTGATGAAAATGATGTTTCCAATATATTAAATAATGAAGAACAATTATCACCAAATAATACCGATGATGAAGAGGAAGGAAATACAATAGTAACTGATGTTTCTGATACAGCACAAAAAAAGTTCAATGGTTGTCGTATATACGACAAAATCAATCCACAACAATCAAAGAAATATTTTCGTATACGTATGGGTTCATCATATAAATTTATACACAAACAAACAGCTTGTTGGTTACTTACAACAGATAAACAACCATCTTCAAGTGATCGATTACTACGTGTTCAGCAATAAGGAGTAAAATAACATAAGTCCTATTTGCAATTGTTTACATTTGATTTTTCATATTTTTGTTGATGCAGCCTTTCGTGTTGTTGTTTTTCATATAATTTTTCATATTTTTCTTCATATAGTTGTTTATGTTATGAAGTATTTTTGATATTCACTTTTATGAAATTTTTATATTTTCATATGGTACTTGTATGAAATGGAAACTTTCTTCGGTATCATTGAGAATAAATAGGCTTTTTATGAATTATTTACATATTACTGAACTTAATTTCAAGTCAAAACAGTGTTGAAATAATATTGTTAAAGTGATATAATATTGAGCAGTATTTTTCTGCAGCAGAAGATGAAATTGTAATAGTATAACTCTAGTTCTAAGCATTTCTCCAATTAATATTCATCCTACAGCTTTCTAAGCTTCACAGCACCGGCAGGTGCTGAGGTGCTGAGTGCTGGGTGCCAGCCCTTACCCCCTTGTCCCACACCCTCAAGATGGTATCATAAATAATCTATTAACGTTTTTATTACGAAATTAAATTCATTTTCTATTTTTTTTCTTATAGTCTTTAAGATGATTAAAATCTTTTATAATTGCTTTGTTGAAATTTGTTTGAGATTTTAAAGGAGTAATGGATATCTTCAGATGAAATTCTTATATTAAACCATTTCGTAATTGATTTATCATTAAAAATGAAGACTTTCTTTTGTTTATATTCAAATATCTGTGAGTATACATTTAAATTGTGTGAGAAAAAAAGTAAAGGTTTTCTCTGACGTTGGACTAACAGGAAAATGATTTATCGAAATGTAATTAATATAATATTGATATTGATAAGAAAAATAAAAGAAATTTATTTTGTCATAAATTGTTAAAAGAAATTTTATATAAAAAAATATTTTTATCAAGTGACAAATTAAACGTATATTTGTTCTCTACACTTTCGAATCAATTCTTTTTCTTTTATATAAAAGAGAAGAAATTTGTTTCAAATGTAAACTGAAATATAATGGAAGAAAAAAAATTGGATTTTTATACATTTTTCTCTTCATATTTAAGTAAGAGTAAACAAAGTGAATATATTAAAAGAGAGAGAGAGAGAGAAATGAAAAATTTTTTGTTTTCATTTCAAGAATAATTTTAAGAAAAAAAGAAGAAGTTGAAACAACGACGAACGTGTGAGAATAAAAATGGCATTTTTTTGTGGTAGTTCCAAATCAAAAGATGATGTTTATCGTAATAATGATTTAGACAAACGAATAAAACAATGTAAACAAGGTGAAATGGATTTATCTTCAATGAATTTAACTGATGATGATATTCAAATTATTGTTGATAAAGTTATTAAAAAAACTAAATGTACATCTTTATCATTATCAAAAAATCAAATAACATCAGATGGTATTCGAGTACTTTGTGAATCAATTAAAAAAAATAAAAATTTAACACATTTAACATTATCATCAAATCCAATTGGTGATGAAGGAATTAAATATATCAATGATTTAATTATTAATAGTCCTTTTATTGTTCAACTATCATTAGCTGATACTAATTTAACTAATAATGGAATTATAACTTTTACTAAAGTACTTACTGGAAAAGGTTTAGCATTAAGAGGTATTGATCTTCGATCAAATAAATCTATTACAGATTCATCTGTCGAATATTTTCTTCAAATGACTGATAAAAATGAAACATTATCAACTTGTAGATTAGGTGATTGTGGATTTTCACAAGATGGAAAAGATAGACTTAAAGACGCAAAAGTTATTAAATGCTAACGTTTTATTTTATGAACTTTTTCATTTTATAAAAGACATTCATTGAATTAATAGAATAATATAACAACTTTATTTTTATTTCTATTTAAATATATACTAACAAATTAGATTTATTTTAAATCTTTTTTTTTCAAAACATCAATATATATCATTCAACTTCAAATACGATAATCTATCGACACTTATTCAAATTTTATTTCATAAGCAATCATATTTATACATATACATCAGAAAAAAGTGTGGGTGTGGGTGTGGGTGTGGGTGGTATTCATTTCTTAATGTGATCCATACCCACCCATCGTCTCCTCCTTAACACGTGCAAATGATGAGATAGAGTCATCTATAAATATGGAAAAAGAGACAAAGTCTATTGCTTAAATGTTTCAGCTCAATTCTTAAACACCTTGACCACCTCTTATTTATGTATCGTGTAAGTACTTCCGAGTGTTATATTAATGAGCACAATCAAACAAAATATATTTTATATAGCAAGTCGAAAGGTAAAAAATATGAATATGAGAAAAATAAAATTTTATTTCAATTATTTGTACATCATTCATTTTTCTTGTAAAAAATATTTATGAATGAAAATTGTTGATTATTTCGAATTATATATATATTAAAGATACGAATCTATATTCTGTAAATTCTAAAATCTTTTTCATCAGTTTATTCTTGAATGTAATTGAAATGAGATGGAAAAATGATTAAAAAAATTTTCTAATTTCATTTTCTTAAATTTATTCCTAACAAAATGAGTTTGAATCGATTTGATAATCTTAAATCGAATAAGTTTACAAAAAAATAAATTGTAAAATTGAGATTTTTATTGTAAAAAGAAGAAAATGATTGTATATTATAGATTGTTCAAGATTTTTGTAATTGAACGAGAAAAATATTTTTTTGTTTATAAAAGAACGGAAAAAGTCAATTATAAATATTCTTTATTCTATTGAACAAAAGTTTTTTTGTTGATCGACAATATAGAAAAAACTCGTTTCCTACATCGTTCAAACGGTTTAAATAAAAGAACACACTCATTGCGTATTAGATTTATTGTTGAAGAAAATATTCTTTTATAAAAATAGAACTATCGCAATTGATCAGTTTTGTGAAAACAATTCTCGATAAAAGTGATTGTATGTTATTAAATGAACAATATTTTTCTAATTCAATCTATTACAAATGCGTCGTTACATTTTCTTTTTCTATATATAAATAAATTCTATTTAACAAATTTCAAATAAAACAATGTCTGTAATATTATCATCTACTGATGATGAACAAACGGAATCTGTTCAACATGAAACTATTGATCAAAAATCAGATAAAGGTATACAATTTAATTTAAAATTATTATATAAAATCCTATTTTCTTAATAGTTAATCATAATAAACAAATCAATGAAAAAAATAATAATTCAAATTTAAAATTAAAAGAACAAACAAATAAAACTAGTTCACGTCGAAAATCTGTTACATATCAATCAGATAAAAATTCTAATCAACGTCGAAATTCTCGTACTCATCTTTCACCACATAAAGATAATCGATCTCATTCATATGCTCAACAAAAACCGACAAAACATATTCATACCGATACTCCGAAATTAAATAATACTCAACATCGAAATTCGTTGAAAGATGATAAAGTTCAATTAAATATACAAAATAAAACAGCAGCATTAACAATTGAAAAAAATGTTAAAAAAAATTCAAGTCCACGTAGAAAATCTTTTCCAACGGAAAAAAATAAAAATTCAAATATTGAAATAAAAACAAAACCAACAAATCATAGCCCACGAAGAAAATCTCTTAATTATGAATCACATAAACATATGTCCAATAATTTAAATAAACATAATCATACAATTAAACATGACAAACGAAGAAAATCTTATGATAAACAACAAAAATTAAATACGTCTAAAGATAAAAATCATCAGACAGGTATTATAATATATTTTATTCTCTTCAACAATTATTTCTTTTAGAAACTGATCAAAAAATTGATCCTTCTTCTACAAATACTTCTAATGATAATGAACAAAATTAAATATTCAATTGATTTTTCTTTTTATTTCTATAAACAAGAAAATATTTATCTTTATTTTTTAGAATTAAATTGTGTATATTATTTATTTAATGTTTTATTTCAAAATAAATAATTTTTAAACAATCGATAATAGAAATTGTATTGAATTTTAATTCATCTTATATATTTCTTTTTCCATTGACGAAGTGTCTTATCGAATAGTTAAATTGAATCTTCGAGTATTATACATATGTATAAATATCATTAATATTCTCTTTCTCATAGAGAAGAGTTCAGTAAGAATAAATTGTTTACTGGTAGCGAAAACACATCGTTTCTATGAGAAAGAGCGTTACTTGTGTATTTAATTTCCATTTAAATCAATAGAGTTTCATTAATAAAATCTTCGTCTTTTTTTTATAGATTTTTTCTTATTTTGTTAAAGAATCGAATCTTTGTCGTTTGCTGATATTTAAATAATAAATATTTCATGTGATGATTCTATTCATACGAGCAAATTATATAAGTTAACTCAGTTTTATTGAGTCTTGACTAAATTTTGAGGGCGTGAGCGTAGATATAGTCATCACCTCATATACACATGTGATAATACAATACTCACACTACTGATGATGACACTTGATGTGTGGAAAGCTCTAGTTACTCGTTTATTGTATTATTTTATAATAACTATATTCAATTCAACTTTTCATTGATTTTATCAAGACCTATTACAAAATCATCGTCACCATAGAAGAATGTTCTTGAACATAAAAGTTTTAGAGAAATAATAGTAATACATCAAGGTTATTATATAATAATCATTTTTTTATGATAAGTAAATATTTAACTTAATACTTGATGTACTCTACACAGTATTTTATCAAATATTTTCAAAAGAGATAGATATCATCGTCATTGAAATGTTAAAAAATTTTAGCGTATATAATAAATACAATTTAATCTATTTATCAAAGTGAAGAATAAGAGAAAAATTCTAATATATTATTTATTGTTTAATAAGAAAAAAGTTCGTTTTCTTTTCAATATTTTATTTCTTATGTTTCAATTTAAAATTTCAAAATAATAAAAATGAAATGAATATTTTTTTGTTTTTTTGTATAGTTATATTTAATAATAAAAATAAATTTTGTTTTTTTCATATTATTTTTTAAAGAAGAAAAAAAAAGATCGCAATTTCATAGAAAGATAATTGTTTTAAAAGAAAAAGCTTGTCCTTGAATTAATTGAAAACATATTTATGTTTATGTTATTTATCTTTATTCTCCTTGAATAAAATAAAATAACATGATGACCTTGAATGATTTCAAATTATTTAATAACATTCTTTTTTTTTTTTCTATATCAACGAATTTCTAATTACACAAATAAAATAATATAAAATTTTTTTTCTTTTTTTATTAAGGTCAAAGTCTTTGGTCTGTTCTCTATTTGAGTACATTCTTGTTAATAATACTTGAGAAATTCCATTGAAAATGATGAAAAAGCACATTTCTTTATGTGTGATGCGCGCATGATGAAAGAAAAAAAAAAAAGAATGACCTTCAAATGAAAATATTCTCATGATCACACAGTCGACGTATGTAAAATGTTGATCACATGATTTTATTTCGAACGAATTAAGAGTATTTAATAAGAAAAAAACTAATAAAATCAAAATTAATTTTCAATTAAAAAATGGATGATTCAATATTAGATGAAAATTTAAAATTATTAAATGGTCTACATGATAATTCAATAAAACGAAATGAAATTATTTCATATATTAAAAAAAAGAAAAAAATTTCAATTTTTGCATATGGATCATTATTATGGAATCCAATTGATTATATAAATAGTAGAATATCTAATTGTATACTTAACAATTATAATAAAGGATTTTTTTGTGAAGATTTTATTTATCGTGGTACAACTGATTTTACTGGATTAACAATGGGTTTAATAAATGATTCAAATGGATTTGTTAATGGAGTATTATTAACTTCAAATAATCATAATATCATACCATTTTTAAAATCATTTGTTAAACGTGAAAGTCCAATTGATTTTAAAGAAAATTTATTAGATATATATCAATATGATTTTGTTAAAATTAATTTACCAGATCAAATTAATTATGAATATGCATTAACTTGTATTGTTAATAAAAATAGTTTATTTTATTTAAATAATAAATTAACATTAGATGAACAAGCTATTAAAATAGGACAAGCTTATGGAATTAATGGAACCAATTTTCAATATTTAGATAAATTAAAAAATATTTATCAACAATTTCTTATTCAAGATTCATTTTCATCTCATTTTAATCATCTTTATAATAAAGTTATTTCATATCGTCAATCATTAACAATTCATGTACAAAAATGGTTTACTATTTATGATGAATTACAAACATTAGAACAACGAAAAGAAGCTTTAAATAAACAAAATTCAAAAGATTTTCAATTTATTATCGAAACATTAATTACACCAGCAATTTGTTCCGAACAATTAAATAAACAAATTCAACAAACAACATCAATTTAAATTTATTAAACCAAACTTATTCATATTTTAATATGTAAATAAACTAAATTTTTCTTTCTCTCATTTAGAAAAACAAAATCTATTGTAAGATTTTTATTTTTAATTCTTGATGATAATTATATTAGAAAATATATCTTTTGAAATTTATCTTCAACAGAAATTATCATAAAATAATTAAGAAATAAATATACTTATTTTCTTATATAAAATCGAATATATAATAGAAATCAATATTTATTAAAATTATTTTATTCATGTTTATATAAAACTCGATATTTACACTTGGAAATATAACATTATGATCTATTTCTACATTTTATTGATAGAAAGGGGTGTGGTACTATACTGAAACTAATTATTTAAATAAGTAAAAACTTATGTATATATGAGATAGAATATTAATATTATCCTATTTTATGATCATTTTCATTTTTCAAATATTTTATTTACCTTTAGAATACAGATTAATCGTTATGTTAATATAAAACAATTTTTAATGGTGACAAATATGTATATGAAATGAAAGTATAGAGTTCGAAGGATGAGTGTTGACAAAAAATCAGTGAACATCCATACCCATACCCTCAAGATTTTATTTCATTGTGATTGACTTGTCCATATAATATGAATATGAATGTACATGTGTATATCTATAATTTTCTTTTTCTATGTTACGGATGAATGATCTTGATGTTGATTATATATATATATCGGTTAGAGGTAAAATATCTTTGTATTTTGTTATATTTATAATAATAATAAGATATCTATAGAAGAAAAGAATAGTTTTTTATCATAAGATAAAATGGCAATGTCATCTAATCTAGGAAAAAATCATCCATGGTTTGAAATTTGTCATTCACGTCCAACATCAAAATATCAAGTATTTATATTTCCATCAGCTGGTACTGCAGGTATTTAATATAGAAATAAAAATAATAAAAATACAAATGAACTTCTATTTCAAGGTCCATATTATCGTGATTGGGATAAAGATTTTCCTGAATATGAATTTTCAATAATAGTTTATCCAGGTCGAGCAACAAGATTTGGTGATAAAGTTATAACTGATATAAAAGAATATATAAATCAATTAAATACTGGACTCTTACCATTTATAACTAAACCATGTATTTTTATTGGACATAGGTTAGACATATATATTATATTATTTTATATTTATTTTTACTTTAATTTTATTATCGAAGTCTTGGAAGTGTAATCAGTTTTGCATTAGCTAAACATATGATTGATACAAAAAATAAAAATCATCTACTTAAATTATTAGTTGAAATGGGTCGAGGGCCACCACATTTACAAGGTTTGAAAAATGATTTTCTTTTGTTTTTATATAAATATTTTTAAAGATCCTGATATTCCATATGAACAAATGAATGATAAACAATTAATTGAGCATTTAAAAGAAATAGCTGGTAAAATATTGATTTTTTTTTGTCTCTTAAAAATAAATTTGAATTTTAGATCCAAGTGCAAGAGAAATATATAATTATCCTGATTATATGCAAATGATCTTACCTATGTTAAGAGGTGATTCAAAAGTATAAATAAAACTAATTTTTTTTCTTTCGTAATATAAAATTAATTAAACATAGGTTGGAAATGAATTATTAGAAAATATTCCAATAAATCTTCCAATAATTGTTTATGGAGGAGAAAAAGAAAAAAATGTTGATGAAGAATTTTTAATTCGATGGAAAGAATTAACAACAAAACATGATTTATTTCATGTTCGAATGTTTCCTGGAAATCATAATTTTCAATCAGAATGTCAAACACAAGTTTTACAAGCTCTTAAACAAGATCTTAAACAATTTTTTTAAATTTCATTTATTAACTTCATTTTACTAATTTAATTAGTTTATTTCTTTTTTTTGTATTAGAAATAGTCTTGCTTAAACCCAAATACTTCCTATATAAATATAAGTACCGCTCGCCTAGAGCCTCGCTCAGCTCTATCTCGTAGATATCGCGTTACTAAACAACTACCAAGCTATTGATGTATATAATTAAACAAAACAGAAGTCTGATTTGAATTCTTCGATCCCGATTACTCTTAAGTCAACCCTTATAAAAAAAAGTAGTTCTTTGTGTGAAAAAATGAATCAAACAAATATTTTCAAAAACTAACATCAGATTCGAATTCGCCACTCCTGATTACCTTTTAATCAAGATTTATAGAAAATGTTTCCCTGTATTTTTACCTTATTCTTATGCGGACATACAATCAATCAATGAAACAATTTATGTTTACTGAACTCTTCTCGACAAAAAAAGAGAATTTTGTGATTTAAGCATTTTCATGGAATAAATTTCTACTAGCTCGATATACAAGATCTAAAAGAATATACTGAGAAAAAGAGACATTCGAAATAAATTATGTAGATTTTCATTCTATTGAATAATTAATATAAAAATAATTGAAAAATGTTATAAGTAACGCTCATCTGAAGACTCGCTCAGCTCTATCTCGTAGAAGCGATATGTTTTCGCTACCAGTAAACTATTTATTCAAACAATATCAAAAACTGACTTCAGATTGGAATTCTACGATCCTGACAATCATTCCGTCAACCCTTATAAAAATTGTTTATGTGTAAAAAAATTAAACCAAAAAAAAAAATTTCTAAAAAACTAACATCAGATTCGAAGTCTTTGCACCGAAATACCTCTAAAAATGTCTTTTTCGAAAAATCGGTGTTCGATATTTTTTGACCCTGCGAACATACAATCAGACAATTGATGTTTACTAGACTCTTCTCTACGAGAAAGAGAATAATAAAATTTTTGTTGATTAAAATGTAAAGAACGTAATTCTTTTGTTTAATTAATTTACGTTTTTTTTAATAAGAGAAGAGATTTTTGAGTAGTTACAGTTTGTTTCGATTTAAACTTAAAATAATAAATTGATTCTAATCGAAAAAAATCTTACGAAGTTTACTCAGTTTTTTTTTCTTCCGTGGATGAAATTTTGAGTGATGTATATTTTTCGATGCCACCTACATGTCAATGTTTGATTTGAATTGAAAAGAAAAAAAAATTCATGACAAACTTGATGTTTTTGTGCTTTTTGAAAAATAAATTATTTTCTTAAGTTTGAGAGTATAAAACAAGTTGCAACAAGAACTGATTTGTGTTATAGTAATATTTGACAGTAAAAAAGAAAAATCGAAATGGGTTTTAAAGAACGATTTCCTCGTTGGATAACATTAGTATTAGCTATAGTTCAACTTGTATTAACTGCAGCTATAGCTGGTTTAGAATTTGGTTCAGTTTATTATGATGTTGCACATGGAACAATTTGGGTTGGATTTTGGGCTGCTATTATTTTCTTCTATACATTTTTAATGATGTTCATCATCAGTAAGTTTATTTAATTCATAAATCAATAATTCTTTTTTTTCTCTTTTCAAATCAAATTAGCTTGTTGTTGTCGTGGTCGATGTTGTGCAACATACATATTGATATTGAATGGTAATTAAAATTCTTTTTTTCTTTTTATTTAATAAAATATTTTCTTTTATTTAGTATTAAGTGCATTAGTAGCAGCTGTTATTATCTATTTTGATGTTTATTTTCAAAATAATTTATGTCAATGCTATTTAGGTACTGATTTATGTTGTGCTTTACGTGGAATAAGTAGTTTTAATTCCGATTATGGTACAATAGCTAAAAATTGTACACCAGTAACAGTCAATGGATATCAAACTGTTATTGATCAATGTAGTAGTTATCCTCCAACAAGTAAAACACCATTATTAAAAGGTCAATTAGCATGTGCTGCTGCTATGATTGTTACATGTGGTCTTTATGTTCTTGCATATACATTTGCTTGTCTTGGAATTTGTTTTGGTCATTAACATTTTCTCATTTATTTATCTTGAATTATTTTATCAAAAATTAATATTCAATTCTTTATACAGAAAAATAAACATGAATTTTCATTTTTTTTCAGTAAAAAAAGTAATGTTTAATAAATATTGAAGAAAATGGTAGAAAAAAACGAGTATTCTTTTTTTCTTTTCTTTAGCATAACAAACAGTAAAAACATCGTATAATCCATTTCTTTTTTTTTTGCATTTTAATAAAATAAAAAAATATTCTTTTCAATGAACAAATGAAGCAATAAAAAAAGACATAAATATGATTAACCATAATAAAACTTTTACTAAAGAATATTTTATACATGAAATCTATTGCGTTGTTTAGTTTGGTAAAAAATATTTCTAAATTTACTCAACAAATGACAGTTCTTGTGTTAAATATTTGCAAAAATATCAATCACTTATCGCTCAACAGTTCACAATAACCAAAAATATTAACCATTGTATTACCAAAACTGTCATTTGCTAAGTAAATTTAGACATTTGTTTTTATTAGAATGAATAATGCAACAAACTTCAGACAACCTTTAGAGGCTTCGAAAGTGGAAGAGTGCATCCCCCGCAAATAGAAATTTTTAGCTATGAAAATAGAAAATAGTAGATGTTGATTTCACAATGCAATACACATAGAGTGGCTTTTAGTGTGAAAGATATTTTCATTTTTCAGGATATATAACAACGGAATATAAGATTAAAAATATTCTTCTTCTCTCACCCGAAAAATCGATTTTATCATAATGAGTTATAAGTTTTTCTTTTTAATACTGTTTTAAAAACTGCCGTCTTCGATAGAATTTACTTCTGAAACAAATACTGACTTATAAAAGGAAAAAAAATTTTCGTTGTGCGACACTCCGTAAAGTCGTCAATAGAGAAGACGACAGTAAAAGACTTTTTGTTTACACTTGTATTGAAACAGAATTACCCGCCATCTTGAGTGTGGGTGTGAGCGTAGGTCTGAATAACTGGTATACATGAATATCATATCAACGCCCACACCCGCACACCCTTGGACAGAAACTGGTCCTTTTCGATTTTTAGATCAAAATACCATAGTTACAAATAATGGTTCATGGCATTTCTATGCTAATCTTTTATTCATTGATCAACCTATTGGTACTGGATTTTCTTATGTTGATAGAGGGATGCTTATAGAAGAACTCGATGTAATGGCAGAACATTTTCTCGATCGATATGTTGAGGTATGTCCTGCATTACTTGAAGAAGATATTTATTTAGCTGGTGAATCTTTTGGTAGTCAATATATTCCTTATATTGCAAAAGCAATTTTTGAAAAACGATCATTATTGAAACTACGTGGTCTTCTCACTGGAGATGGATGGTTTGATCCAATTTCTCTTTATAATTCATATTTACCATATGCAACTACAAACAATTTAGTCAAAAACGACTCTGAACTCTATACTAATATTACTCGTCTAGTTGCACTATGTCAAGATATATTATCGAAACAAGTACATATTTTTGTTAATCCATGTTTTCTTATTCTCGATGAGATAATATATAATGGTATAAGGAGGGAAAATAACGGAGAATGTATCAATGCCTATGACATACGATTAATTGCAAAACAACCGATGTGTGGATCGAATGAGCCATCTGAACTTGAATATGTTTCTGCTTATTTAAATCGACGAGATGTTATGTCTAGTATTCATATAAATGGAAAGAAATCTCAATAGAGATATTTTACAGAACCGGTTCATAACGCATTTCAAGTATTTAATTCTAAACCTTCTATCGATCTATTGCCTGATTTACTTGGAAAAATGCCAATCTTGATCTATAATGGTGAATATGATTTAGTTTGTAATCATTGGGCAATAGAGGACATGTCAGATAACATGACATGGAGTGGTGAATCTGAATTCGATTTAGGAAATGGAAGAATGGTTCCAATCTATGCATGGATCGCTGATGGTGAACCTGCAGGTTAGGGTGTGAGGGTTTGGGTGTGGGTTTATGGAATAGAAAGACACCCACACCCTCATTACACTTTGATAAACAACAGATGAATATTTTTATTCAAAAATAAATTCAATTATAAAATATAAAAAGAAGATATAAATTATCTCTAATTCGCTTTTTCAACAATATTTTTTGTAGAAATTTAATATTTTTATGAGTTTTATAACACAAAAATATTTATTCAAATCAAAGAAGAACGAAAAAGAAACTAATGACGTGGGTGTGCGTTAAGAGCCGATAAATATTCGCACATACACCCACACCCTCTATCAGCGTCTATTTCTTAAAAATAATATGAAAATAAATGGTTATTTCTTAGAGAATTATTTATTTCAATTTCGATTTCAATTAAAAGAGAAAATATTTTAATAATTATTAAATGGATGTTCACATGATGTGCAAACTTTCGTAGTAAGATCTTGTCTTGGTGTATTACATTGAGGACATAATTCTCTAGCCAATTGTGCAGAATAAGGTGGAGGAGTATAATCATTGTGTCCTCCAAAATATGCTGTTGGATCTGAAGGAGTTTGATTTGAATAATATACTACATTTCCATTTATTGCATTAACAGAATTACCGATATCAATGACTAACTGAAACAAAAATAAAACAATATTTACAAAAATTTAATTAATAAATAAATAACTGACATTATAAGCTGGCTGATTATTACGATAACCAAATCCTCGATTCCAGTTTCGAATAACATTTAATCTCCAACTACATGGAATTGGTGATCGAGAAGAGTATTTCATTGATTCTTCAGCAACAACTTGTCGCATTTTTTTCATTTGTCTTGAATGTACTAGGTACATTCCAACACTGAAAATTATTGTTCCAATACTAGTTGAAAGAATTCCAATAGCCATTAAAATATAAAATGTATTTCTAGGTGAAGTAATTGATGTTCCTCCAGCAACTATAAAACATATTGTTCCACCAGTTAAAGCCAAAATAAACATCATTGTATAAATGATTAAACCAGTTTTCTTTGACTTTAATGTATGATTTATTCTATGAATTGATTCTTGAAATTCATTTTGATTAATTATTCCATTAAGAGTAACTGGATATGTTGAATCAAATTCTGCTTTTAAACATCCACCTAATAATACAAAAAAAAATAATCATCTGTTTTTAATTGTTCTAATAGATACTCTGGACTATGCTGAGTCGACTGATGATGCTCAAGAAAAAAAGTACAATTTATCGAAAAACTCGAAACTCGTAAACTTGAACAGAAAAAAAGAATAATTATTTCTTACTTGGAATCAATGATATATCAATTGAATTTAAATTCGACGGTGTTCCAATCATTTTCTAAATATATAATAGAGAAGTTATATTTTATCGAAGAGAAAAAAAAAGTGAATAAATATTAGATTTATTTTTCTCAATATTTAACTAAAATATATCTGTCATTTTATTCTCTTGCTTTGTTGTCGTACAATAAAAAATACCGGTATTTTGTTAATGAGAACGACATATTTTTATCGTTGGTGTGTTTTGCCATTTGTTTTTATCTTCAATATATGCAGAAGAACGAATATAAATATAATCTATCACATTTTCTTGTATGAAGAGGATTTTTTTTTGAAGAATATTGACTCAAACTTGTATCGAGCTACGGACATTCTATTGAATATATTTCTTTTTTCTTAAAATACGTGATTTTTTAGTTATTTATCAATTAACAATGTTCTCTTTCTCGTAGAAAAGAGTCTAGCAGAAATACATTGTTTGCTTGATTGATCGAAAATTAGGCAACGATATAAAAGGTTTTTTTTAGGATCAATTTTTTACAAAAAGAAATATCTTTATAAGTGTTGACGGTAGGGTTATCAAGATCGAGGAACTAAAATCTGAAGTCAGTTTTTGAAATTGTTTGAATAAATAGTTTACTGATAGTGAGGACATATCGTTTATGCTTTATGATTATTGAAAATATTTTATTAATGAGATAATCAATAAACGAGTATTTGTAAAAATCGACAAAGATGTATCATAAAATATAGTAAAAAAATTATTGAATATATATATATTTAATATTTATTAAATGAATGTCCACATGATGAACAGAATTGACTTGTGAGAGCTTGTCGTGGTGCATTACATTGAGAACAGAATCCTGTTGATTGACCAGGATAAGGTGGAGGTGCATAGTTACTTTGTCCACCAAACGCTATTGATTGATCCGGAGCAACTTGATTAGGATAGTATGCTACATTTCCAGGAGCAATAGAACGACCAATATCAATTACTAACTAAAAACAATGATATTAATAAATTTATTGAAAAACTAAATCTACTTACATGATAAACTATTTGATGTCTATGTTGATTTCCATAATACCCACCATAACTTGTTGTAGAATCTAATCTCCAACTACATGGTATTGGTGATCGAGAAGAATATTTTCTTGATTCTTCTGCAATTGCTCGTCGCATTCTATCTGCACGTCGAAATTGTAGAGTACAACATGAAATAGTAAAAAAGATTATTCCAAGTATAGTTATAGCTACTCCAACACCAATTAATGCAGGAAATCCACGACGTTGAAAAGAACTAGTTGCTGTTACCGCACCAACAATAAATAATATCATACCAGTTATTATACTCAAAATAAAAATAATGCCTACAAGTAATAAAATTTTACGTGAAGCAATTGTGTGATTGATTTTATGAATTGATTCTTGAAATTCATTTTGACTAATTATTCCATTAAGATGAATTGGATATGTTGAATCAAATTCTGCTTTCAAACATCCACCTAATTATACAAAAAAACATTAAAGAATAGAAATTTTAAAAAAAATGAATAATTACTTTGAACAACAGGTATATACACTGAATTATGATTTACTGGTATACCGATCATTTCTTTTTTTCTATCATATATATCACATACGAATATATGTATAAAATCGCATAAATACTAAAGACTGTATGACGTATATGTACTGTAATAAAATAAAAAAACACAGATAGTAACTACACAACAGTAGAAAAGAACAAAATTATATATTTGACAAAGATATATATCAGCACGTGTTTTCACTATGATATCATATAACAACAAAATCACGTAGGAGAATATTCGTTTTTATTTTTTATAAAACGAAAGAACAAGATAGAAGAAATTGTAAAATATTAATCATATATTTGTCTACATGAATACCTTAACATAATCTTGTTCGATCTCATTTCGATCAGTGACAGACCCTTCAAAAAAATGTTCGAATAGCTGTGCAAGCAATTGGATTAACTGTTACTACTTCATAATCCAATGCAATTTCAATAGCTACAGTCGAGCAGCGTTGTCACCTTTGTCTAAGAGAGTGTAATCCCAAGGTTATTACTCACTGTTCAAGTTGCAATGTTCCCTGTTGTCTAGATCATCATAAAGTCATTTGTAACGAAATGTTTTTAGGATAAACTAATTAAATACAGTTTCTGTTTTATAAGTTATTATCTTATAATATGTTTATCATATATAAAGGTGAATAATAAGTCGTAGTCCTATAGGTAACCGTATCAAGATTAAATGATATATTTCGTTCATTATTAAAATCTACTGATCGTATATGAACATATATTGAATATCAATGACATTTACCAACGAAAGATATTAATCTTAGTATAGAATTATTGAAGAATAATCATGTTAATATTTTACTCTCTTTATTATCTTATGAACAAATTTCTCAGCCACGTGAAACATTATTTTCTTGGATTATGTCATTACGAACTGATGATATTTTAGTTGCATATTATCAATTTGGATAGAATACATCATGTAAATCAGTATTATATTTAATTGATATGTTTGGTATTGAACGTCGTCGCTTTTTACGATAATTATTTTCACAAACATTTGTTAGGAGAAATAAAAATTTTTTTTTCAATAAAAGTATGTTTCGAATTAGATACTCTACCAATTCAATGCAAAACATTAGAAAGAAGTGAGTAAATAATAATATTTCGAATTTATTTCAGATTTTTATTTTTTCAATAAAAAATGTTTTAATCTTTCGATTTTATCAAAAATAATGTTACAGTTCTTCTCTTTCCTTTTCATTAGAAATTTTCAATATAAATAAAATATTTGATTTTAATATTATAATAGAAGATTAGATTTCTTTTGATATTTTATTAATCAAAACAAATAAAGCGATATTAAATATTTTATATAAAAAATTGCAGGATTAAAAATTAGAAAATGTTTTTGTTTGTTGTTGGTTGATATAGATGAAAATGATTGTGTTTAGCTGCTGTCATCAGGAGAGGAACTAGTAGAAACTGATGAACATGAAAGACTAAGAACACCAGTACTGTTATTTCCCTAAAAAACAAAATTGAAATTATAAGAACAAAGGGAATTGATTTCGATAACATACTTGACAACAACTTTGACCTTGATAACATCCATTATATTGATCACCACTAGAACCATCTGTTGCAGCATTAGAGCATGTAACTTCTGACAATAGAAAAAATATTAATTATTCATTTCTATAAGAATGAAAAAACATAATATACGTTTATTAGTACTGGAACTAGAGTGGAAGAAAGATCCAAACCACGAAAAAAGATTTCTTTTTCGGCGACCACTGGTAGCTAAAATAAAATTAGAATTTTTATAAAGTCAAAAAACAAGTAATAAATTTTATGCTCAAAGAAAATAAAATCTATCTATTAACATAAACAAATGATTAGCCTTACTTGAACTAGCATAATTATTACAACAGTGAGTTGTGCCTGATGAACATTTATTTATTGTTGTAGTGTTGTAAGTTTGTTGATTGTTAATAATATAATTGTCTGGAGTAAGCGTATAAGTTTGTTGACCATTCCAGTTTGGGTTATTATTGTTACCATTGCCACCATCGTTTCCATTATTGGATGGAGCAACAATATACGTTGTTGGTTGCTGGTTGTTTTCATTGTTGTCATTGCCACAATTCGATCCTGAACCACCACCACCACCACCACCACCACCACCACCATTGCGTCTTTCTCTGGATGGTGATGCATTACTTGCAATGACAATCACAGCAATAATCATAAGACATAAACATTTCGACATTTCCATTTTTAATATCAACGATTGTTTTATTTGATTGTTGAATAATGAATATTAAATGAGAAAATTTTTGTTGAGATTCTCCAAGGTTTATATACCATATAATTAATGATCATTGATGTGGAACAAAATATATTCTGTTTTTTGTTTAATACACATTACGTCAATCTTTGGATTTATTTTAAGATTAGATGAAGAAATATTTACAAAAAATATGATGATCATATCTGGATTTACTCAAAAATTATCGACTGTTGTCAATAAGACAAAAGAAAAGAATATTTAACGCGAGAATGGTTTAGAGAGTAGAGTAGAGTCATGACGTTATCTTTTTCTTTTTCTTTTTTCTTTTCTTATTCTTGTCTGTCTAATCAATACAAAAGGCGTATTTCATGAAAAGAAACGACGAGAAAAATCATGAATAAGACAAAAGTTGCACTTGATAATATGAGAGAGAAAAAAATATTCATTTCAAATTATTTGAAATTTACAAAATCGAAAATTAAACCGTAAAGGAAGTATTGATTATGTATATGATGAAATTCAAATAATCTTTGTCATATAATAAATATATGAAATAAAATAGAAAATGAAAACGAATATTTCTATTGTACTTTATATTTCATAACATTAAAAGAAAACAACACTGCACGAAGTTTTATTAAAATAAATAAATACGGTATTATTGATTGAAAATTCGTGTGAGAAACATTAGTGTAGGAATATTTCAGAAGATATGTTCATTAAATTAATTGAGAAACTTTTAGTTTAATAATTATTTAAAAGAAAAATTTCAGGAGAAATATTGATAATTTTTCATAGAAATTTATTGTTTATAGACACTTTATTATTAATGCAGAATTAGATTGAAATTTGTCTTTTAAACGAAAAATCTTACATTTTCAAATAGATACAACGAGTATTCTTTTCATATTATTAAGTGCAACGTTTATCTTAATCATGATTTTCGTTGTCGTTTCTTTTTTTGTAAAATCTACCTTTTGTATTGATTAGACAGAATAAGAAAGAAAGAAAGAAAAATAACGTCATCACTCTACTCTACTGTTTAAACCATTCTCTCATGTTAAACATTATTTTCTTTTGTATTATTAACAACACTTAATAATATTTGACTAAATTCAGATATTTTGTAAATATTTCTTAAAATAAATCCGAAGATTAACGTATGAATATTAAACAAAAGAAAGTATTTTATTCCACATCAATGATCATTTGTATTATATATAAACCTTGGAGAATCTCAAGAAAACTTATCTCAATTTACTATTCCTTATTCAACAATCGTTAATATTAAAAATGGAAATGTCGAAATGTTTATGTCTTATGATTATTGCTGTGATTGTCATTGCAAGTAATGCATCAGTATTTCGAGAAAGACGCGGTGATAATAAATGGAACGGTAACAATGGTGAAAATAGCGGATCTCCACAAACATATAATGTATACCCAACAAATACTTATACTAATACTGAAACCAGCAACAGCGACACATCAAATAAATGTCAAAGTGGTCAAAATATCTGTTGTAATAATCAAGCTGATTCAAGTAAGTTTAATTATTTGTTTATGTTAATCGATAGAATTTCTTTTCTTTCATTATGAAATTTCTTATTTGTTTTTTTATTTTATAAAAATTCTAATTTTATTTTAGCTACAAATAGTCGCCGAAAAAGACATTCCGGTTCGAGCAATGGCCGTTCGAACAATGGTAACGCTATCAAAGTCATCCATTCCCAAACTAATCAACATATGCTATGTTTTTTTCATTCTTATAGAAATAACTAATTGATATTATTTCTCTTGTCAGAACATACATGTTATAATTATGCAACAAATGGTACCACTGGTGATCAAACTACAGGATGTAGTACAAATCAAATTTGTTGTCAAGTATGTTATCAAAATCAATACTCTTTCTTCTTAGAATTTCAATTTTGTTTTTTAGGGAAATACCAGTGGTGGTAGTGTTGCTAGTATTTCATGTTCATCAGTTTCTCTTCCTAGTAACTAAATATAATCATTTTCATTTATATCAACCAACAACAAACAAAAACATTCTCTCATTTTTACATACTTTTCTTCATATTTAAATATGTTTATCTTGGAATTTTGTTTATATGAAATATTTAATTTCGCTTTCTCGATTTATTTATCATGATTAATAAAATATGAAAACAAATATAATTTAAATATTCTATTATTTTGATGTAAAAGTGTGATAATAAGTAACAAAAATTTATTTGTTTTATTCTTCTAATATTTGTATTCGAAGGCAAAAATGAATAACATATTCTTCATCGTTTCTAATAGATATAAAAATAAAAAAGAATTGTAGAATTGTTTTTAATTAGATCGAAATATTAAAACAATTTTTTATTCGGAAAACAAATTTTGTTCAAATTAATTTTACTCAAATAATAATCTTGTGATATGATTATTTTTGTTAAATTTAACTAATAGTTTAGTTTACGATAACACTTGTTTTGATTTTAATGAATTATTTTATAATATTTCATGAATTTATTCTATAGATATTTATTAAAACATTTTTATTTTATATAAGATTTAGAAATGTGGGTGTGGACCAAAGATGGGATCGGTTCGTGTTTTTCTCGAACCGAACCGGACCGAAAAGATCTCAAATCGAACCGGTCCCATCTCTGGTGTGGACGTGGTGCATAGGCGGCGGAACGTCTTGAATCTCGGTGGGGCTCACAGTATTTTCTTTCCTCATCTGTTGAACTGCGATGATAAAACTTTTATTAGAGCTGCAGCATCAAAAAAACTTGTTTTTTTAAGTTCAGTAAATCAAAGAGTAAAAGATGCTTAGGATTAAGAAAAAAGAACCGTTTTCTTTGTTCGTTTTTTGATGCAAACGTAGAAAAAATATTGTTTAAGACAATAGAATCGATCTTCTCCTTGTAAATGCCAGTCATAAATGCACTATTCAAACAAGTATGTGTCGTAGGAAAGAAAGAGAATCACAAAGGTAGTGAAACGACGGATAAATACCACTACCTAACACTTCTAAACATATATTCTTATCCGAAGCTATTATTCTCTCTTGTGAAATCAAAGCGTAACTGATATCCGACTGCAATCATGTCAAGACAGCCACTACGAACAATAGATATAAGAAAGAAATATAATTTCTGTGTCTCAGAAAGAACAGTAGCGACAACAAGTGAATAAATGGTGTGAAAACTATAGATTATCATGGAGTGTCAAGTTCAAAATTAGGTGAGTCTCCTAGGCTCCACTGCCCTTGAACTTTTACATTATTTCTTGTATGAGAAGAAATGATATTGATTGCGAAAAAAAAGTACTTCGAATAGAGAAAAAGATGAATAATATTGTAAGATAAACACAATACAATTCAGGAATTTGATTAATAAATATTGTCCTATTTATACGTTGGTGCCATTCAGAAAATGATTTATGTATTTTATTTATAGTAAAACCAGTTTTTTTTAGTATTACTTTGCTATTATTAGACTCTTTCGAATTTTGACTAAATTCAAACATAGTTTAATAAATGATTTTATTTTTATCTCTAACTGAAGATAATTTCTATACATACATATCGAAGCTTATATCTCTTTAACCATTTTAATTTAACATGATTCGATTTAGATCTCAAAGAAGATACAAAAACTTTTTTCACTTAGATTAGGAAAAAAAATAACTCATTTTAAACTGAGTATGTGCTGAAGCAAAGATAACCAATATGATCACAAATCTTTCCAAATTTAAAAATATTCAGAATTAATATTCAATTACCAATTCATAATGATCACGTCTCACTGAAGGAATTCATACAAAATTTTCGAAAATTAACTCTTTTATTATTGGGAATACGGTCTGCTAATGATAAATATCAACAACATAAATCGAAATTTTGCAAAGAGTACATGAATACATTATGAATGATCTTTTATATTGTATCAACCGTGTCTATATGACTAATAATAATTTAGGGCGAAAGAGCAGTTCTTCTTCTATATTTTTCTGTGTTTTTTTTTGCGAAGATCAAGTAAGTTTGATTTAACGTCATAAATTAATAAAATATGAAGATTAAACAAAGGCTTATTCTAATGTGTATACTTACATTTATTTGTACTTATCTTGAAGATTTAGGAATAATCAGAACAAATGTTTCTAATATCTTTAATCACAAAAACTATTCGGTTAGAACATGATTTTTTTCTTTTTCTTTTTTATATAATGATAATTAACTATCGTTTATGGGTATGGGTGTGAGTGTTGTTAGATTAAGATAAGAGAAACCCACATTCACTTTAAATAATTCTCTCGTTGGTTTTAAATCTCAGAAATGATTCATTCGAAATTTTTATATCATTTATGAAAACTATTCCTGATTATTTATTTGTATAGTAAAAGAATCTGTTTTTATTCATTATCAAGTGTATTCAAGCAGTAATAATATAACTTCGCGGCTGTTTTTTTCATTTCTTCAACATACTCTTTTCAACATCTGAGAAAAAGTAACATCAGAAAATCATGAAAGAATTTTCATGAATAGATGTTAATATTAATGAAGGACGTGTCTTTGTTATTATTTCTATATTAGATACAATTGACAAATACTCAAATTATTAACCTCTTTTTTTGCAGGAAGAATACATGAATGATTTATTCTACTGAATAAATAATTACACTGAAATATTATGTAAAAATTACAATAATTTTATACTACAAAAGTTCTCTTACTCTCTAAGAACTTTCTCGTATAAAAAAAATGCAATAGTTTACATTTGTCATTCTTTAGTAACAAAATTTATATTATATTTATTTCTATATAATCAATTAAAATAGAGTTATATTTGTCATTTTTGTTTTTCGTAGCATCATTCCTAAATTTATCTTTTCTGTTAAAAACATTTTTCTTCGACTATATAAGTTACGGTTACAATATAAAATACTTTAAATTGTGTTTAGATTTAGAAAAAAAAACTTTCACCAAAGTCGTGCCAATTTTGTGTTCTATATTTAATATGAAATACATTGAGATAATTAAAAGTATATTTAGATCTTAATCAAAGTGGAAATAGTTTTCATAGATTTTGAATCCTTTGCAAAATTATAAAGCAAGTATATTTTATTATAACATAATCAAATATTCAGTTAAAACTATTAAGATTATGATGAATCAAGTTGCATTTATATTGTGTTTAACTACACTTATTATTTGTTCGGTATCATGTTTATTTTCATGTGCTATACTAATTTGTGTTATTCATCATCTTTGTCATAATCGTTTACAACAAGAAGATCGAATAATATTTATTCATTGCATTAATATTTATTCATTAGTTTTGGCGTATATTGGAATAATAGCATCATTTAATATTCAAACAGTTCTAGGAAACTTATATGAATATGATTTTAATTCATCATGGCCATGGTGTATATTTGCAGGATATATAACTCCTATTTTAATCGGGTGTATATATTGGGCTTTTGTAAATCAGGTAATTCATTATTGATTAACTAGAACAATTAAAACATTTTTTTTCTTTTTATTCTGAATGTAGGCATTCTTTCGTCTTTGTCGAGTTGTATATCCATCTATACGATGGCTTCAATTATACCAGTTATATATTATTTTACCATTCATAGAATTAGTTTTCAGTTGTATTTTAATGAGTTTGATTCTATTTTTACATTCTGTTGTTTATCTTCCAACAGATTATTATTGTTTTGTACCATTTACAAATGTGTATAGTATGCTTTGGCTTGCATTTAATGGTTACGGGAATCAGATTGGTGTATTATCATTTATTTATATCCGCATTACAATTTTTCTTCGGCGTCAAACAAATACTCAAACACTTATAGTTAGACAACGACAAGAACGTGATTTTCTTATCATTCGACGTATTCTCATAATTGTTGGTGTCTTAATAAGTCTTGGAATACCTGCTATAGTTTTTCTAGTGACGGCATTTATTACACATGAAGAACATCCTCTCACGTTTCCTTTTTTTTGGTTTTTTATTAGTATATCAATGATATGTATATGCTTATCAACAATTATTTTTACATCACAACTGAAAAAGATTGTCGTTAAAATAATTCAACATAATCGTGTTATACCTTTGAATAGCAGTTTGATAGGTTCGATTCCAACGAGACAATGATATATTTACTATTGATTAAATTTTACTTATTATATGTAAACTATCTTTTATTAAAACATATTTTTATTTTTGTTGTATTTGGTGTTCTAATATCCGAAATACATGATTCTTTCTCGAGATATTGCGAAATGTAGGGTCCTGCATCGGGACGAAAGTTTTTTTCTGACCCCGGTTAAAGATTTGTACACTATTTCATTAGCTCAAATATTGAACAATTCGTTGACTGCACGTTTTGTAGAGAAATGTTTACCGTCAATTGCACATTACCGACACAAAATGCCACATGTTATTATTATGACGAACTTAAACACAAGTGCTTCTCTTTTCTATATCCATATCAGTTGTGGAGAATGGTTACTGTTAATCTAATTCATGCTGACTGGTTTCATTTATTCGTTAATTTATCAAAACAACTACTGTTGGGTATTTTACTTGAACGTAAATATGGCTCGTTTCGGGTAGTTATTGTCTACTAGCTTTCGAATGTAGGTGCAATTCTATGTGCTATACTAGAAGATAGTCGAAAAGGTAATTAAAGTACTATTCAGTACTAGCTTTTTAAATGTACAATTGATTTCACTTTTTAAGTGGTATTGGAGCTTCTGGTGCTATATATGGTTTATCATTATTTTCCATTGTAGAACGTCTTAATGCAATGAAAACAAATGTCGATCATCACCGATTCATATTTATGCAATTAATTCTATTTGTTGTATTTCCTATGACCATCATCATATCTTTAGCGACTATTCTTCGCATGAATGTGGGACATGCAGCTCATTTTGGTGGTGCTTTAGTAGGTTTTCTGTTTGGTATCGGTATGTTTGGTTATCCATGTCCATATTCATCGAATAATAATTATTGTAACTTTCAAAAGGCATGCCGATGGATAGCATTTCTTTTTCTTTTTATCTACTTTGTTTTTACTTTCACTATTTTTTTCCTAATGGATGCTCCGTATGTATTGCAGCCTTAACCAAGATGCTAGTTAAAAACTTAAAATGTATAAGTGAATGTGAAGTTGTTAGTTTTGGAAACATCTATCATCAATTTCCTCATCATTATGAAATGAATATATCGTAAAATGGGTGTGAATGTGTGCTGACACATAAGACGAATCTAAACTGACTTTAATCTTTAAATGGAGAAGTAAATTTATGATAATGTTATATTCTTATCGAAGATTGAAGAAAAAGATGATATTTGGAACTGTAGTAATAGTTCGTTTATTTAAGTAGAAAATGTGAGCATTTATATGACAAAAAATGGTTACTTCTTCGATTATTCTTACCACTGTAATAGAACGTATTCTTGAAAATAACACATTTCGATATAAGAGTTAGAAGAACAAAAGAAAAAATACCATGCGATAATATATATGTACAATATAGCGAACGAGTATTTTATTTGTTTGCATATAGATAGGCATTTTAAAAGAAAAAAAAGTGACCCTGGCAGGACTCGAACCTGCAATCTTCTGATTCGAAGTCAGACGCCATAGCCATTAGGCCACAGGGCC